>PVJS01005701.1:0-63035 GCA_004027185.1 Glis glis | reverse complement strand
AGAGAGAGAGAGAGAGAGACAGGGAGAGGGAGAGAGAGAAAGAGAGAGAGAGAGAGAGAGAGAGAGAGAGAGAGCTGAGGCTGGCCGTGAACTCGGATCCTCCGGTCTCCGCCTCCCAAAGTATTGGGATTACAAGCGTGCGCCACCACGCCCGGCTGCATTATATTTTTAACTGGGATTTTCTTTTCTCTCCTCTTCCTCCTCCTCCTCCTCCTCCTCATTATTCTTATTCTTCTTTTTTTATTTTTTTGTGGCACTGGGTATTGAACCCAGGGGCATTCTACATCTGAGCTACATCTCCAGCCCTTTTCATTTTCTTATTTTGAAACAGGGTCTCACTAAGTTGCTGAGGCTGGACCGGACCCTGTCATCCTCCTGTCTCAGCTTCCCAAGAACTGGGACTACAGGCATGAGCCACCGAGCCCAGCTGGGATTTTCTTTTCTTAATATGTCCTTTTCGATTTTGTGTGTCATTTACCCAGATGGCATCACCATTGTTCTCAGCTCAACTAAGTTTTAGATCTATTTCTTCCTGATTACAGGCCCCTGATCTCCTGCGTTTTCTTTTTTTTTTTTAAGAGAATATACTTTTAAAAAGTTGTAATTGAAAATTCTTCCCCTGCTTCTTTGCAATGTAGTTAAGTCTTCATCTTGCCTTTTGCCAGTTTTACAGCTCAGGAATGTCTTTCTAAAGGAGGACCTGGGAGCCATCACTTTGACGTAAAATTATGTTCCAAGCTCTGGAAGGGGAAGTAAAAACCTAATTTAGATGAGTGGCAATTACCAGGCACAGATGACCTAATCACATTCACCATCTCCCTAACATCCTCCGTGACTGTTTCACTAGTGCATCCCAGTGCCTTCTTTTTCAATGGAGCTGAGTCTATGAGTCTACTCTCTCTTCCCTAACAATCTTTCTTCCTGATTGCAATAGTATCAAAGGAAGTCTTTCTTGCATGTTTAATGCTGTCTGGGGCAATTTTTCTTTGAAGTCATGATTATACTATCATAATATAACAATTTTGGTAAGTTTCTTGCTTGTCTTGTTTTCTGAAGCAATTTTCCCAGCATATTAAAAGCTGACTGTAAAGCCATTTTAGTATCAGTTTTAAGATAATTATTTTTGGTTGATTCAAATTATCTGTTTTTAGTAAATTTTGGTCAATTAAAAACTATAAATTGCTTCTTTTAGTTAAATTTTAAACATATTTACATAAATTTCAGTTTTATATTCACCTATGATTTAAACATTTATATTTTTCTGTAAAGTGCTATGTGCTTATTTTCCATTTTTATCTGTAATCTGTCTCCCTCCTTCTCTCCATTCCTCTCTCTTTTTCTCCCTCTGTCTTTCTCTCTCTTTTTCTTTCCTTGTGTAGTTAATTTTGCTAGACATCTGTGCATGCATCTGTGCATGCATTCCATTAATTCTTTTTTTTTTTTTGCGGTACTGGGGTTTGAACCCAGGGGCGTTCTACCTCTGAGCTATACCCCCGGCCCTATTTTTTATACTTTATTTTGAAACCGGTCTCACGAAGTTGCGGAGGGCCTCACTAAGTAGCTGAGGCTGGCCACAAACCCAGAACCCAGATCCTCCGGTCTCAGCCTCCCAAGTACTGGGATTACAAGCGTGTGCCACCACGCCTGGCTTCATTAATTTAAAAAAAAAAAAACTTCCATTAACATTTATCAGCTTGTCATTTTATGATGCAGGTGTATTAAAAATCCCTCAATGTTATTATGCTTTTTTTAATCTCTCTATGTAATTCTTGGCCTAAACATTATTTTAAGGAACTTATTTATACATAAGCATACATTTGTGATGTTCTGTAAATGTCATACATACTCAAGCATATTTGTTCTTAGGTTATTTTATTTAGTCAAAATGTAATTTTCTTTAATTATTATATTCACTTCCCTTTGTGACACTATCCATAAATTACATTACCATCCTACCCTACACTATTCCAAATTTTCTTCATACTCTTATAATCAACCTCAAACGTATACAGAAATTCCTGTATGACAGAGAGCACAAACTACCCAGCCTGTTCCATTTCTCCTTCTTCAGGGCACCTTTAAACACTTGCAGCTAAGTGTGTCAGGAGCATGAGACTCCCCAGTGGCATGGCTATGGGGCCTGGCATTGCCACCTGTCACATACACCCTCGTGTTCCCTTCTCTTTTGTGTTGACTGAAGCTGAGTAGGGGCAGAACTTGGGCCTGTACTGAAAGTATCAGAGCCTGACTCAATGACCACAAGCCCCCAAACAACACCAACGCCCACAAGAGGCACTGTCATTTCTCTTTTATGGGATTTGGAATTTGGGTATGTATTTCAACCTGAGAGTTGTGCTATTACGGCTGCTAGCATTTTTGTTTCTTCTTTTCTTCTCTTATCTTTTTCAGTTAAAATTGCAGTAATGTGGTTTGGGCCCTTGGTTCAGCCTTACTCTGTGCCTACAGTCCAATGTTTACTTCAGTGGCTCCAGATGTCTGACCACAGTGTTAGTGGGAATATTCCTGATCATGGTAAAGAAATCTAGAATTTGTTTAAAGTAAGTTAGTATTTAGGTAAATCCAGGATAATTTTCTTAGATTTCACAATTAATTCTTCCTTTGAATAACAAAACCTGGCAATAATTATCTGCCTGGTTAAGTTTTAACATAACATATATGAATCCTCTTGTGAGGCTAAATAACTTAATTATCACCTAATTACTTCTAAAATCACAAAATTGCGTATTGCACCAAAGTAACTAGTATAACAGGGGATGATAGAAACATTACATTTTAGGTATGACAACACTTTTCTAAAATGAAGCATACATGCTTTAATATGTTTGGAGCTATATTGTTTTAAATAATTTTGAAAACATTAAGTACATATGTAGTCTGAGAAGAATCATGCTGTGTTCTTACGTTTCATTAAAACACAATTTTGTTTAAATTAACATTAATTACAAAATTAGAAAATTATGACAAGGGAATGATTTTTATATTGCTAGATGAACTAATGGGGGCCTCTCCAAGCATCCTTTATTTCTCTGATTCCTCCGTCAACTTTCCCTTCCTGTTGCTCTTCAAATCTTTCCCAACTCCAACATGTAGTTATGCAAGCACACTAGAAGTATTTCTCTTTTCAGTGAAAAATTTTTTTTAAAAAGGCAATAATCAGAAATTTTTATTGCAAAGTCTTCCTACATTGGTCAATAGCCTATCCAGATCCACTTTTCAGGGTAAAGGTAGGGACAGGCTCCGTTTCTAACGTTTGCTATTGTAGGTCTGGTCCATGAGTTCTCTGGTTTCACTGATTCACCAATTTGTACACAATACAAAGTTTCTAATGTTTATTTTGACACCAAGAAATATTAGACAACTCGAAGCACAATGCCATGCTTACAGAATGTACTTGGATTAATTAGCAACTAAATGCATTGCACTGGAGTTATCATATTCACTTATGTTTTAGGGACCAAATTTGATGTACAGCGTATCAGAACCCACCTTATTCCAATAGTAGGACTTATTGCAATGGTAGGCCTGGAGAACAAGACAGTACAATAGAAAGAGCACAAAGCTTGGCTTTGCAAATTGTTGTTATAATGCTAGCTCTGCCATAAACTATAATAGCTTTAAAAAGTTTTCTAGACCAATCAGGTTTACTTATCTATAAAATGAGGGAATTGCACTTTTTAATCTCTATGTGCCTCCTAGCTATGATATTTGTTTGGGATTCTAATATGTCTGAACTTACAAAATAGCAAGCTTTTATGTAAAAACTTAATGCACTTCATTTTATCTTAAATATTTGCTTTCCATGGCTGTTCTTAAGAATCTCCTTCAGATATTTATAAAATGTTTATTTCCCCATCTTCCACATCTACCACTGGCCCATGGATTCAGAATAGCATATGATTTGAAAAAGTTTTTAAAGTATTTCTGACATAACTATTCCTTCCTGTTTCATTGTACAATTTAGAATCTGATGATAGGAAATAAGTCCTTTTGCTTTTATTCAAAAGTTTGAGAGCAAATAAAACCATAGTTTTGAAAGCCTGAGAAAAGAAATGATGCATTGACTTCATTGCAAGTAACTGAATATGCAACAGGCAGATCAATGTGGTTTCACATTTATTATGCAGTATTACCTTTTTCCTTGAGGGAAGCTGGGACCTTCAGTTCTTTCACCTTAATAGGCTCTGGAAAGAAACAATGAACATTTACTTGAAGCCATAATAAAGAGATTTGAGAACACATAT
Source organism: Glis glis (assembly GCA_004027185.1). Lineage (NCBI taxonomy): Eukaryota > Metazoa > Chordata > Mammalia > Rodentia > Gliridae > Glis > Glis glis. The sequence continues at coordinate 58,773 of PVJS01005701.1, read as the reverse complement.
AAAATGGAGTGGGTGAGCTATCAGGAAGCTGAATTTAGGTAGAAATAAGATGATGCTTTTTATGAAAAATGATTTTTATCATCAGAGGCAAAGAAACAGCAGTGCAGAATACAACAAGCTTTCTCTCCTCTGAACATTTGTATCCAGAGTCAACATGGATTCTTGAACTAGTTATAATATCCTCATTAATTGATGAGAATGAACATTTGAATGGATAGGAACTTATTTATTTATAGTTTTTGAAAACACATGACATCAGCATCTAAAAATTTCCCTAAATTATTTAATCAGCACTAACTCAGTTTATTTTTTTCAGAATGTTTAAAAAATAAACAACAAAGTGGAAAACATGGCATATGTCATGTAAATGTGTGTTTTCATCTTCAGACTCAGTTTAAAAAATTCAAGATTAAAGCTGAAATAAAATTTGAGAAATGATTTCATGTATAAGTTCATTTTATCCATGAACTCCCATCCCAAGGTCTTAAAAAATGCAGTCTGTAGTTGAAATAAGCCAAATAAAACTTTATTTGTTCCACCAGCTTCAATATAATGTGATCCATACCATATTATGGGTTCCAGACATATATATGAACAGTGCTTTGAACGGTGCTTTGAATATCAGTAGTCTTCCCCAACAGCCTATTAAAAAACAGAAGGTGAGGTAGGCATGGTGGCACATGCCTGTAATACCAGTATTTGGGAGGCTGAGATAGGAGGATGACAGGTTTGAGGCCAGCCTCATCAACTTAGCAAGACCCTGTTTCCAGAGGTCGAATCCCCATGGATTCAATCCCCAGTACCAAAATAAATAAATCTGTATGTTCCTTCTTCTGGAACATTAAACTTAGCATCCATTTTGCAGATGAACATGGCTTTAAATGCAATGGTAAGTGGAAACCAGCATGTTTTCTCTTCCTATTTTATGGTTTGGGATGGGAGTGCAGAGAAGCTGATGGGGGCACTTGTAAACAGAGATGTATTCTACCAGTCACTCAGAACTGACTAAGTCCCAGTGGCTAAGGATGTGTCAAGAATGAGTTTAGAGGTATCAGGCTCAGTGAAATAAGCTAGGCACAGAATGACAAATATCATATCTTACTTATATGTGTAATATAAAAATTAAACTCATACAAGTAGAGAATAGAGTGATGCTTACCAGAGGCTGGGGGAGGGGGGATGAGAAGGGAAATGTTGATCAAACATTTCAGGTAGACAGAAGAAATAAGCTTTAGTGATCCATTGCACAAAATGGTGACTATAATATATATTAATGTACTGTATATTGTAAAATTGCAAAGAGTTGATTTAAAATGTTTCACACCCCCACTAAATATATGAGATGATGCATTTGTTAGACTGATTCAATCATTTCACATGGTAAACACATACTAAAACATCACATTTTCCCCATAAATATATATATATATATATAAAATTATTCTTTGTCTACTAAAAATTAATTTAAAAAAGAAGCTACATACAGCAGGGCATGGTGGCACATGCTTGTAAACCCAGTACTTCGGAGGCTAAGACAGGAGGACTGCTGGCTCGAAGCCAGCCTCAGCAATCTAGCAAGACCCTCAGCAACTTAGTGAAAATCTTTTTCAAAACTGATAAAAAAGGCCATGTACTTCAAAGCAAGCTTTTTTGGGGGGACAAGCTATCTCTAAAATATTACCATAGCATGTAGAATTTTTTTTAAAACAGCTGTGGTGGCAGAGCAATGTCCATGTTGCTATTTATGGTGCTAAATATAAATAGGGCCATTTTTTTCTATATTTCAGCATGTGAAGATGAAATCAAGAGCCATGAATTGAGCAAACACACTGGGAAGCTTCATTAAATATTTTTAAAGCTGATGGGAGTAATTTACTGCTCTTGCACATCCTGGCTAAGCCAAAAAAATTAATGTGTTGTGAAATGAGAAGTGGTGATGGGGACAGACTCCCAGCAGGGTGGCCTGGAGTCTCAAAACTCCAGACTCCGCATGCGGATTTAAATAGTTGAGTGTGCATGCTTGTGTAACATTAAAGTAGTTATACAATATGCGCCCTAGGCAGAGGGCCCCCAGGATGACTTTGGTTTTAGTGGAAAAAGAAGAAAGGGGCAAAATAACGTACACTTTTATAGGGCATCTGAAGGTACTAAACTCATCATCTTAAACTTTGGAGAAAGTTCTCAGAAAATAAAAGTGATTTTTATTTCCAACTTTGCTAACGACAGGACTCCTTCTCCCTCCAGGCTGTGTTATGACTGCTCTGACGTTCTTGTAGATCTTTTCTCCTCAGGGTCCTTTTGTTTTTTTGTTTTTTTTTTTTTTTGCGGTACCGGGGATTGAACGCAGGGGCATTCTACCTCCGCGCTACGCCCCCGGCCCTATTTTTTTTATACTTTATTTTGAGACTGGGTCTCACGAAGTTGCGGAGGGCCTCACTAAGTAGAGAGAGAGAGAGAGAGAGAGAGAGACAGAGAGACAGAGAGAGCATGCGTGCGCGCACGCATGCGCGAGCTGAGGCTGGCCCTGAACCCGGATCCTCCGGTCTCCGCCTCCCAAAGTACTGGGATTACAAGTGTGCGCCACCACGCCCGGCCTCAGGGTCCTTTTGGATGTCAGGGTGTTTTGACCTAATTTAGGAAGTGCACAGGCTTGTCTGATCAGTCTCTCACGACCCAAGAAGTGAGTGAGACATCAAATCTGACAAAAAAGTGAGGAGAGTATTATCTGGAAACCTGTACTTCTGTGTTAAGAAGGAGATACAAATCAGCGGTTTGAGTCATCTTTTTTTGTTTTCTTTTTGTGGCACTGGGGATTGAACCCAGGGGCATTCTACCTCTGAGCTGCACCCTCAGCCCTTTTTACTTTTTGTTTTGAAGCAGGGTTTTGCTAAGTTGGTGAGGCTGACCTTGAACCTGTTCCCCTTCTTGTCTCAGCCTCTCAGGTACTGGGATTATAGGAGAACATCAACATGCTTAAATCACTTTTTACTCATCTGTCTTTTTTTTTTTACATATATGGTAGTTTTTGCATTTGTTCAAGAGTCTATAGAATGATTTCTAAATTTTGATGATCAGATCCTAGAAGGTAGTTAATGGTGCTGTGATATAAACTGGAACTCTGTCAAAATTATCAGGGGCAAGGAGGTTGTCATGGAGAAAAGAATCACAATGAGAAATAAAGGAGGTATCAATTTTGCCTTTACTACCCCAGAGACAGGCACAGTAATGAACTGGGGTGAATATTTATGATGAAGTATAGCATTTTGGTGGGTCAGTTTCAAAATCCTCAGACAACCTACCCTGACCTTAGAACTTTGGCTTGATGAAAGAGAATGGTCAAGAAAAATCCTGTTAATGAGGAATAGAAGCTGGGGGACAATCACATACATGGTCCTGAGAAAATAAAGGAAGATGAAAAAAGGAAGGAAGGAAAGAAAGAAGGAAGGAAAGAAGGAAGGAAGGAAGGAAGGAAGGAAGGAAGGAAGGAAAGGAAGGAAGGAAGGAAGGAGGGAAGGCAGGCTCTGTTAAGAATCCTCTGGTGTTAGACTCACACATATAGGGCACCGACATACAGCTAGACAGTGATTCAGACATCCTGTCATGCAGAAGAACCTAAAAGCAGAAGAACCTAAAGGTGTTTCTACTACATTATCAGAGATAGAGAAATCAATTAATCTTTTTGTTGCCTTAATTTGGATTTTCATTTGGTTTTCAGTTCCTTGGTCCACAGGTGAATTTCCCATCATCAGATAACTCTGACCAGCTGTTAGCAGTACGTGGCAATGGGAGAGAAGTGGATGCTCCAAGGAAGAGAACCAGTAACCCAGGTCACTAGCAGGGTTTTCTGGCCTAGTACACATCAGCAGGGCTCTGCCTATCAGTGTGTTGAGGTGTTGGGAAGTTTAAGAGAGTCCAATAGTCTAGGCAAATCAATATCTTGAGCCAGCAGCAAAAGGCAAGACACATCTTTCTTTTGCTCTGTTTCATCCAAACAATCCTCCCTAGTGCCCTCTATACCCCCTTAAATAAAGACACAAGCCTAAAGATGTTCTCTCTACATGCCTAAGTTCCTCCTGGTTATGCTATCCCCAGTAAAGGTCCCAAATGACACCTCTGTAATAATGCTGGTTTAGAATTTTATCATTTCTGCAGTATGGGTTTATATGTGGATCTATGAGAAATTGGCAAATGCAGGGCACCTCTTCTCTGATTAGTAGAAAGAACTCTCAAAATACAGTGACTGAAATGATGTAAGTGGCTTTTCAGCAAGTGAAATTGTTGCATTCTGATCTGCCCCAGCTCAGCAGCAGGCTTCAAAGAGACACTCCAGAAACAATGCCGCACAGGCTTTTAAAGACCCTAAATCTTATAGGTTATAGGACAGGATTTTTATTGGTTTTTAGTGATGACAAATTATATTCAGAAAAAAGAGAGCAATAAAATTGTTCTCCAGAACAATATCCAACTCGTATATTACAAACACACCTAGGGGCATTCATACAGCTTGGGGGGAAAAGTGCATTTTACATTATCCTAAATCAGTAGTCATATGTAAAAAAAATTCCTACATATGATTTTCTAATGATTGTGAAGACATTTGCAAAGAGTAGATGATTTGAACTTGAGGAAGAAGTGTTCACTAGGCAACTGCCTGCAATTGTGCATTAATAACCATATCATGATAGGTATCTACTTAGTGAAGTAGTCAGTGTGGACTTATAGCCCCCAGATTTAGTTTTGCAGGACAGATTTTTACAACTAACCTTTCCAACTAGTTTCAGGTCTGGCCCAAGTGAAGTCTTTAAATGGTAGTTTAAACTTTTGATAATTATCACTGCCCAACGTGTAGCTTTGGAGGTAAGCTCCCGCCTTTCTCTTGGGCTGCTTTCCCAGGAAACAGTAGAGTGTAGACTCGACAATTCTGTCACACAAGTGCAGACCAAAATAAAAGTACTGCATACTACACTGGAATGAGGGAAGGTTTTGATTGTGTAAATTGAGAATTTGTAATTACTTGCGCACACACACACACACACACACACACACACAGATTTCTGGTGGCATACTTCAATGACATTTCTGGCTCATACATAATCAAAGACACTGTTTTTGTTAATTCTCAGATAAAATGAGAGTGAGGGATAGGAAGGGGTCTTTCTCAAACTATAGAAAGTCAGTGGAGAAAAACATGGATTAGATGCTTGTGTGGGAATTAAACAGAATCAGCCCAATAGCAAAAAGACAAAAACGATTTATCTATACTGCCTATCCCGTGAATCTATGCCAAATATATTTTTAAGTTTATATAATGAGGTCTACATTCAAAGCAAAGGTATACTGAAGTATACAAATGCAAGAACTCTAAGGAGCAAGCAGCGCCAGTGTTAAAATGAAAGATGGACTTTAACATTGGACAGGATAGATTTGACTTGACGCTTATCTTTTCCTCTTCCACAGTGCAAAATTGGGTAACTCACAATATCCTTACCTCAGATTCCTTATTTTTGAAAATTGAGGTAGCAAGCACATCTTGCTAAAACAAAATAAATATGCATCAATGTGCTTGTCAAAAAGCAAATGCTCTGCTTCTGGACTTTTTCCAAACAGTGCCCAGAACTTTGCTGATGGAATCCTCAGCCTTCTCACCTGCATTTAACATAACTTCTTCCTGAAATTCTTCCCTGATCCCTTAGACTTAATTAGGATCTGCTACTTCTCCCTTTCATAGCACCCTGTACTCCTCCTCTATAATTCTTACGTTTTTAAGTAATAATGTTATAAATACTATAAATTTTGTCTGGGCAAAGATTATGTTTTTATTGTATTCCTGGTGTCTATCCAGGTCTGTATTGATTACTGCACATTACAAGACAGTAAGTAATCATTGAGTGTGGTATTAATTAGTCCACATAAAAAATAAAGGTGAGAAATAACAAATCTTGATGCCAAAATAAGTGATATTTTAGTTAATCCATAAGTGTAAATATTATTATAGAATAAATTAGAAATGTAAGTGTACTGACTCAGAAGAAAGGAATTCAGGAAAGCTGGAATAAATAGAGAGAGCTTGATGTCTTATGTGGATATTATTTTTAGATACAGGATTAGGATTTGGATGGACAGAAAAGAAAAGTATCTCATCCATTAGGAGACTGGAGTCATAAAATTTAAGTAAAAATTTCATGCTTTGTTATAGCAATAAAGAGCCTGACAAGATTAAAGCAGACAGAACAAGCCTTGAGAGCATTTGGAAATAACAGGATTCAGATCTCCAATTATTCTCTGTTCCTAGCTTTGCAGTCTTTTATTCCTCCACGATTAGCAAGTTCTTGGCATGTATTATGCACCAAGTATAGATAGATGATAGATACATAGATAGATAGATAGATAGATAGATAAATAGATAGATATAGATAGATGATAGATAGATAGATAGATAGATAGATAAACATTATGAATGGACAGAAAGCAGAGAACCAAATATATGGATGCAACTCCAATTTTTTCTATATGTATAATAAATATATGTATATACCTTTATTATTATATTATATATATATATATTATAATAAGTTACTCATGGTTATGCTCATGGTTACTTATGGTTATAAATATATCTTATTGTTTAAGAAAAATTCTTCCTTTCTTTTAGTTGTAATCAGAGAATTTGGGGGGTATAGTAGACAGGAAGAAAATATTTTAGGGACAAATATATACTAGTTTTAAAAAGATATGAGTGTGACCTGTGCAATTTGGATTCACACATCTGCAAAGGCGATGATGCTAATGTAATATGCACTCGTTTAGACATTTTCACTAATTTCCAATATTTTGTTAAACTGACTCTATTACCTTTATCCTTCAGAGCTGAAGAAGTCTTCCCAGATTTTTCTTTTCTAATTTCTGAAAGACAGATCATGACAAGGATAGGTTACAAGGACTAATGGAGAAAAACTTGCAAGCTTCTACATGTGTTTTGTTTACTGAGGCTTAAAGAATAAGAGAGCCCCAAGTTGATATTTAAGATACAGATGTCTCCCGAGATATTTTGCAGATAGGCATTGAGCTAGAAATGCAGAGAACAGAAAATGAGCCCATGAATTATTATCACAAGGGGAATAGACTATGACAGTAAAAAAAATACGTACAAATATAATGCTATGGACTATGTTAGGTATTAGCTAATATTATCTACTTTTTATGTATCAGGCAATGTCCACTACTGTTTTGTCATTCAATGTTTGTAGCAACCTTATGAGATATGTAGGTTCTGTTATTATTCCTACTTTTCACATAAAGGAGTTAAATAACTTTCCCGCAGTCATTAAATATGAGACCTGGCACTTGAACTCATGTCTCTGAGCTCAACCACATGCACTGCTTCCGGTAGCTGAATGATGAGATCAGGAAGAGTTTTAAGCATGTAGCACTGAGGTTGACCTTGAAAGATGGAAAGAGATTAGACTAACAGCCATGAGTGAGGAAATTACACCAAGAAATGAAGTCAAATGCAGAGAGAAGAGCAGAGAGAGACAACAGGGAGGCCTGGGCTGGGCAGATCTATTTGTCTTACATCTGGGTAAGACATTTGTTAACCAACACAATGCAGTGAAAGTGATGTTATGCAACTCCCTAGGCTAACTCGGGAAAGGTTATGTAGTTTCCACCTGCTTATCTAGTGGCATTGGCTATGGGAAATACAACTGCCATGTAAAGAATTCAACTTGCACCACCATGCTGGAGAGGCTACATAGGCAGCCAGTTACCAGCTCCAGGTGAGCTCTCAGCCAACAGCCAGCATCGACTGCTAGCATCTGGTGAGCCACCTCAGACACCTGGGAGCTGGTGATTTCACATCACTATAGCCCAAGCTGACACCTGACTGAACCTGACTGCAATCACATGAAATACCCAAGTGAAAATGGCCTAGTTTATCCCTTGTGAATTCCTGACCCACTAAATCATGAGGAAAGTGCAATCAACTGTTGATTTAGACCATTAAGTTTTGGAGTGCATATATATATGAAAAAGAGATACCTAATAAATACCTTATAATATATAAATACATATATATTACATGAAAAAGATACCTAATAAACTGCAAAATATTGAATTTTGTAATTAGTTGTCCATTACATGCATATAGATAATAAAGAATTTATTAATTCTACTTTTAAAATTGTGGGAGGTTTTCACTGAGAAGATGCAACTTGAGTTTAGGTTTGGACATTGATTAAAATTTCACTAATTAAGAAATGTCACTTTAATTGTATAACAGTATGCAGAATGCAAATTATATGTTTTTTTAAGAATAAAAATGTTTCATGGTGTTTTTCTTGATTTACAGTAGGATAATCTGCCATTAGATTAGGAATTAAATGTAATTTAGGAATGAGAGATATCTTGGAGGAAGATGTCTTTGATTGGAATGAACTGTGTTTCATGTGTCAACAAGACACACAAAAAGTGAATGTCCACCAATTTGCAAAAGTAGGGGAAGTGCAGATTCTATGCAGATGTTACAGAAGCAAAGCAGGTATAGATTTATTTATTAATGGAAACTATCAATATAGCCAAATAACATGCTTTTATTTACACACATACAGTGGTGTGTGTGTGTGTGTCTGTGTGTGTGTATGTGTATTGGTACTGGGGATTGAACCCAGGTGCATTCTACCTCCAAGCTATATCCCCAATCCTTTTTATTTTTTAAATTTTGAAACAGGGTCTCATTAGGTTGCTGAGAGTCTTGCTGTATTGTTGATGCTCTCCTCAAACCAGTGATCCTCCTGTCTCAGCCTGCCAAGAACTGGGATTACAGGTGTGCACCACCATGCCTGGTTTATTTATAATATTTGTAATATTTGAATATGTATCTTATTTCTAATTAAAGAACTTTTGACATAAATTATATTTTTGTAGACAACATAATTCATAAGATTCTATAGCAGTGTTTTTCTTTTTAAAATTATTTTAATAGTGTATTGCAATTATTCATTATAGTAAGGTTCCAGGTGATACAAACATACCTGCACACAGCTCTTTGTGTATTTCCCTCCACATTCTACCCTGCTCCTCATTCTTCCCTCCCCACAATAGTTAATGAAATTGGTAGTGACACCTTCACATATTGCCATAGTATTAGTTGAACTGTTTCCTTCTTCAATCCTCTCTTTTCCCCTCCCTAATTTCCTCCTCTAACTCCCTTCAACTACTCTATAGGTCTCACTCTGTATTATTTAAAGTCTCTTATGGCTGGATGTGGTAGCCTGTGCCTGTAATCCCAGTACTTGGGAGGCTGAGATGGGAGGATAGCAGGCTTGAGGCCAGTGAATTAGAGAGACCCTATTTCAAAAACTAACTAACTAAATAAATAACTAAATAAATAAATAAATAGGTATGAGGGTGTAGCTCAGAGGTAGATTGCCCCTGGGTTTAATCTCCAGCATCCCCCCAAAAAAGCCCTTATGCTTCCTATTCTTTCTCTAGTGTTCACATATGAGAGAAATATACAACCCTTGACTTTCTGAGACTGATTAATCTCACTTAGCATAATATTTCTAGCTCCATTCATTCTCCTGCAAATAACATAATTTTTTAAAAATGCCTCCAAATAAAACTGATTTCTTCACATAGACTAACTTAAGTTAGTTAATAAACTAATTATACAAAAGTAAAATAAGCTACAAAGTTAAAATTGCTTCTTTAATAATACATGAAAAGTAAAAAAAAAGACTGATGTCCTCAGTTATAACTTTTTACCTGCATGTTTCAAATTAAATCTTATGTAACTTGCCAATATAGATATATCACTTCTATATTGTAGTAATATAATTTCATAAATTTTTGTGTACTATTACCAGATCTCTAAAATGAAAAGTACACAGATTTCAATCAAAATAGCTATATGAGTCTAGTTTTAAATCATTGACTAGACTAGAAAGTATTCATGTTTGAGATAAAAATGTTCAACTGCAATGAATCCAGGAATTCCTTTATTAACTTAAGAGTCTAACTGTATCTAACTAAGAAAATAAATTTAAAACAAGCTTTTACTTTTTCTTCTAACGTTATCCTAGAGAGATAAAAATGTATGTATGGGAACACTATTCCCTTCTATAATAACTGAAAAAAATAAAAGAAAATATGCCCATGAAAAAGACAAAATACTGAAATAATAGAAAATCTTGTAAAAGCAGAAGTTAGAATTAATTAGAGTTTTCCCTAGCAAAAGTGTAAATATTTTGAACCACAGATAATTAATATTCAAGTGTGTTTAAAGAAAATAGCAATCATAAATAATACTCATCTGGCTATTATTTATTATTCATTGTTCTACACAATCAAGTTCAATATTAGTTTATTATTAGTGATTCTTTATAAGGATATTATCAAAAATGTTTTTGTTGGGAACTTGGCTTGATGTTAATGTCAAGCACAACTATAACTAGACTGAAAAAAGAAAGTGAAGTTGGAAGTTTAAAAAGATCCCAACAGAATCATCAGGCAGTTGAGGGCCCTGGCTGTGTGAAGAACCAAATTCAAAGTTCTTACCCTTTTTTACCCAGCCCACTGTACTGAATGGTTCAAAGATGAAACTTAAAAACTAAATTTCTTGACCTTGTTATTAGATATTCTACACCTGATGAATTTTGCCTTTTCATAAGCATAATGAATAAGACCAACATACCAAATTTTTTGGACTTTTCTTCTGATCGAAAGAATAAGTTTAAAGGACCATATGGAGAGCTTCCTCCATAAATCCAATGATAACTGATAATTTCTCAGAGTATGTCCACTCTGTGTCCACCACTCAGCACCCACATCTTAAAACTGTTTCACAATGCCTCTGTTGATTTCTAAAGCGATAACTACATTTTTCCTACAGTTATTCAATTATGATCAATTGCATGATTGCTTCAATGTTTAATATATGAGTGCCCTACATGGATCAGTCATTGTTTTACATTCATTTGAATGTAATTTTTGACAACCAGTGATATGTTAGACAAGCTATTTTATAATATTCTTACATCTATTTTGAACTTTTAAATATTTATAAAATTTATGAATAAATACAGAGAAAGAATTCTCAAGTTGTCTAAATATTTTAAATACTTTGCTTGTAAATATCATGAGGGAAAACATAATATATGGATGTTATTTAATTCTGATTTTGAATTCTCCTGAAAAGATGCTATCAGACTTTAATTTTACTCAGGACACTTAAATTTGTAATTAAGCATGACTCAACTGGAAAGCCATCCTTAATTTTCTCTTTGTCCCAATGATACATTTGATCATTCCCTATTCTATTTGCTAAAAAACTTGATACACATATTTTTAACATTTAATTAATTAATATTTAAATTTTGGGTACTGGGAATTGAGCCCAGGGGAATTCTACCTCTGAAATACACCCCAGCCCACCTTCAAAAAAAATTTTTAAACTTCTATTTCAGTGTTTAGAAGACAAGATATGCTACAACGTCCTAAAGACAGAGTAAGCTACTGAACCCTAAATCCGGGACAGAAGATTTTGTTTTTCCAAGAAAACTTTATTAGCCATGAAATTTTCTTCATGTAGTCATGGTCAACCTAAGATGTCAAAATTCAAAGTTTGATGTTTGAATCACTCAAACAAGGACAGGACTAGGTCTTAGTTGTTTCCACATCCATATATAATGATAAAGCATTATTTTGTGCCAGTAGGCATTTTTACATAAGATCTCTTTCACTTCTCATCCATGTTCAATGAAGTAGGTATTGTTGATGTGGTAGTTGGAGCTGAGAGAGGTAAATAACTTGCCCAAGATCACAGCCTCTAAATAGTAGTGGCAAATCTGAACCCAGATAAAAAAGTTAAGGCTACACTGCTGCACTCTGCCTCTGTCAGTACAGAGGATTATAAAACAGAAACCACTACAGATGGTGCCTATACGTATACAGTGAGAATATCTGCATCACCCAATTGATATTAATGCCATAACTGTCAGCCTATCACAACCTTGCAAATACTACTTCTGAAGCAAGAACCATGTCCTCTGGCACATACTAGGAACTCATTAGCTACCTGCCAAATGAATGAATATATTTGCCAAATTCTGTGATGACCATATGTTATCAGGAACCAGTCTCAGGTCTTTAAACAGAAGCTTTATCATCATTATTGTTGTCTTTCATGGTTAACTACCTGGCGATTTTCCATTTCCAGTCTGACAACAGTGTCAAATAAAATGAAATTATCAATATTTGTAATTTTCCTGGACATAAAAAGAAAATTATGGATATTTTCATCTTATATTACCAAACATTTTACTGTTTATTATCTAAGAAATTTTGAGTGAATTTCCAAAGTAGTCTCACACACATGTACTTATACACTTATTCTGATGTATTTTATAATATTCTCTAATCATCCATTCATCTATAGAGAAATTATTTTATCTTTATAACCATGTTATTCATTATATATTATATTTTATTTGTCATATTATATTATATATCTGATGCATACAATTAATATGATATATTATATATATCATATATATTCTGGATCATGTTTTAAAATTTATTTCTTAATCTGAAATCTTCCACAACACATTTATGTATGATATTGGGGTTTATTCTTGTTATAATATAAGTATACAAATGAAACCTAGTTATGAGATAATGATATTAAAAATTTCAAGAGATATTTGAACATAGAAAAATGTTAACTTAAAAGTCCTAAGTATAATAAAATAAAGAGGGCATTTTATATATCCTTCTGCTATTCATGCTATGGAATTTCAAAATATAGAACTTTGAAATTCACTTAATAGACCAATTCTTTAAAATTTCCATGCATTTTTTAAAATAATTGATAGTCTTTCATTTTTAGAACAGATTTAGGTTTACAGAAAAAATTGAATACCTCTGTGATGCATTGAATGTTGCGTTATTTTTCCGAAATTCCTCTATTGAAATTCTAACCCTCAATATGATATATTAGTGGGTGGAACCTTCAGGAGGTAATTGGGTCCTGAGGGTTGAGTATGAATGAAATTAGTGTCCTCATAACAATGCCAGGCACCCCTGACGGCACGCTCAACCTCTTTCTGCCATATGAGGATACAAGGAGACAGCAGTGTATAACCTGGAAGAGACCTCACCAGAACCTTAAATACTGGCAGCCTGGTTTTGAATTTTCAGCCTCCAGAACGGTGAGAAATAAGTTTCTGTTGTTTATAATCTATCCATTCCTTGGTATTTTGCTAGAGAAGCACAAACCAAGACACCCTCCTCCAACACACAAATGCTCCCCCACCATCAAATTCCCTCACGAGAGTGGTACATCTAATATAATTCATGACCCAGTATTGATAACTACTTATCAACCAAAGTCCCTCGTTCACATTAGTGTTTACTTTTAGGGATGTACATTTTATGGATTTTTATACATGTCCTGTGATATATATCCACCATTATAGGATTATACAGAATGGCTTCAACTCACTAAAATTCATCTGTGCTCCACCTATTCATCCCTCTTTCCTAAAACTCCAAGTATCCACTGAACCTTTTACTTTCTCCATAGTGTTTTTTTCTATAATGTCGTATAGTTGGAATTATATAATATGAAGACATTCAGATTGGTTTGTTTCACTTAGAAATAGAACTTAAAGCTCCTCTATATCTTTTTGTGACTTTATAGCTTGTGAGTGCTTAAGGCTGAATAAAAATCCCATTTTATTTATTTATTTATTTATTTATTCATTTATTTATTTTTGCGGTACTGGGGATTGAACCCAGGGGCATTCTACCTACCTCCGGCTACACCCCTATCCCTATTTTTTTTTTGTTCTTTATTTTGAAACAGGGTCTCACTAAGCTGCGGAGGGCCTCACTAAGTAGCTGAGGTTGGCCGCGAACCCGGATCCTCTGGTCTCAGCCTCCCAAGTACTGAGACTACAAGCGTGTGCCACCACACCTGGCTCTCCATTTTATAGATATATTAGAATCTGTTTATCTATTCACTTATAGAATGACATCTTGATTGTCTCCAAGTTTTATTACATATGAATAACATTGCTATAAATATTTGTACAAGTTTCTGGGTAGACATATATTTTCAACTTGAGTAAATATCAAGGAGTATTATTGCTGGATCATAGGATAGAAAGTATATTTACTCTTTTTTTGTTGTGCTGATGGTGGTGGTACTGGGGATTGAACCCAGGGGCATTCTACCTCAGAGCTATACCCACAGCCCTATTTTATTTTATATTTGGAAACAGGGTCTCACTAAGTTTCTGAGAGCCTCACTAAGTTGCTGAGGCTGGCCTCAATCATGGGATCCTCTTATCTCAGCCTCCCAAGTACTGAGAATACAAGCAAACACCACCACACCCAGCCATATTTATTCTTTATTAAGAAACTTCCAAATTGTCTTCACAAGTAAATGCATCATTTTTTGTATTCCCATCAGCAAAAAATGAAAATTTCTTTTGCTCCACATGCTCTACCAGCATTTGGTGTTGTCCATGTTTTAAACTTCAGCCATTCTAATGGTCATGTAGTGGTATCTCATTGTTTTAATTTAAAATTTCCTAATAATGTATGATGTTGAGGATTTTTTCATATACCTAGTTTCCATCTGAATATTTTATTCAATGAGATCTGTTCATATCTTTTCTGATTTTTAATATGGGTTACTCATTTTCTCACTGTTGAGTTTTAAGGTTTCTGTATATTTTATAAACTGGTCCTTCATCAGATTGGTATTTATATATATTTCCTCCTATTTTGTGCCTTGTCTTTAAATTCTCTTGACAACATCCTTTGCAGATCAGAACTTTTAATCTTAATGAAGTCCAAATTAATGCTTTTCTTTCATGGATTATTTCTTTGGAGTTGCAATTAAAAAAGTATCTCAAAAGTTGAGGGAACCTAGATTTTCTCCTATGTTATCCTGTAGGCGTTTTATCGTTTTATGTTTTACACTTAGGCCCATGATCTATCTTGAGTTAATGTTTTGTGTGAAGAATGTAAGGTCTTTCTTCTAGATATTTTATTTGCTTGTTTACTTATTTATTTATTTATGAATGACCAATTCTCTGGCACCATTAAAAGACTATCCTTTCTCTAGTGAATTGCTTTTGCTCCTTTTTTTGGGGTCTATTTCTAGGCATTCTATTCTTGGAGCCTGAAAGTCTCCGCTTTTGGGATTTATTTGGGGACCTATTTCTGGGGGCACCATGGTCATAGACTTCCAGTGTTGAAAACTGTGGGAAATTAATTTTTGTGGTTTATAAACCACATCTTCTGTGGTACTTTGTTATAACAGTCCAAATTAAGACATACTCCTCCAACACACACAGCATCCCCCACCATCATTTCTCTTGAGAGTGGTACAATAGTAATACATTATTATCAACCAAAATCTATATTTCAATTAAGGGTTAATTTTAACAGTGCACATTTTATGAATTTTTAAACACATATGATGACATATCCACCAATATAATATCAAACAGAATTGTTTCAATGTACTAAAAATACTAAATATCAGGATGCTCAAATAATTTATTTATCTTCTCACTAATACCATACTGTGCTGATTACTGAACCTTGATAGTAAGTTATGAAGTTTGGTAGTGTCAGTCTTGCAACTTCTGGGTCCTCTGTCTCTTCGTATAACTTTTGAATTTGTTTATCAGTATCTGCAGGATCACTTGCTCATATTTTGGTGGGTTTGTATTGAATCTATAGATCCATTTGGAAAGAACTAACATTTTTAACAATATTGAGTCTTCTTAGCCTGAAGATAGAGTATGTCTTAGTTTATATAGCTCTTATATTTCTTTCATCAGAGTTTTGTAGTTTTCCTTATATAGAGTTTGGACATATTTAATTTGATTTAATCCTAGGTATTTCCTTTTTCTGGTACTAATATGAATGGTATTGTGATTTTAATTTTGTTATTTGCAGTTTTTCATTGCTGGTATATTGAAGAGTAAGTGACTTTTGTATTTTAATTTTATAATATACAAAACCTTGCCATATTCTGATATAACCAGAAACCTTTCTGTATTTGCTTATTCATTCCAGGTTTTTGTTGAGTCTTTGGATTTTTGAGATAGATAATCATGGCATCTTCAAACAAAGATAGTTATATTTCTTCCTTCTCAATTTGTACACCCTTTACTTTTTTTTCTTGTCTTACTGAATTAGTTATGGCTTCCAGCACGATGTTGAATAAGTATGGTGAGAGGGTACATTCTTTACTTTATCCTGATCTAAATAGGAGACTTTTAATTTATCACTGTTAAACATAATGTTAGCTGTAATGTTTTGTAGTTATTCTTTTTAAATTTGAGGTAATTCATGTCTATTTCTACTTTTTTGAGAGTTTTAATCAGGAACGTGTGTTGGGTTTTGTCCAATATATTCTAAATCTATTGAAATGATTATATGTTTCTTCTTCAGTCTGTTGGATCACATTAAATGATTTAAATATTGAACCAGCCTTGCATATTTGGAATAAATACCACTTGTTCATGTATAATTCTTTTTATATATTGTTAGATTTTGTGTGCTAATATTTTAGAGTTCCATGAAATTTAAAAAAATACTCTGACAGTACTTCAAAATTAGTGATGGATATGTACATATAAATCAAACCACGCTGTGTCCATGTATTAAGGTATCACTACCAATTTCACTAGTCTATATGAGGAGGGGTGGGTAGCCAGGCAGGACCTGAAGGGAATCAAACCAATACCTGTGTGCATGTGTTTGTATGACTTTGAACAACACTAAGATGAATAATGACAATGCACCAATAAAAGTATAAGAATAAAATAAAATATATAACTGATAAAAAAGCACAATGGAATTTTACCGAAAGGTCAGGCAGTCTTAGAAAGTGAAGGATCATGTTTTATTTCATATGTAGAAGATAGAGTGAAAGTGGGAAATGAAAGGGGCTTCAGATAAACAAGGAGGGATACCAGTAGAATAGAGGGAGGGGTTTTGAAGAGGGAAGTGAGGAGGGGGAAAGGGAGACTTGAAGGAAACAGGCCAAATAACGAATGCTATGTACTTAAACAAAGTTATCAATTTCAATATCAGTAATGGAGATGGGGAGAGGGAGGGAGCAGGACAAGATCTGGAGGGAGACACACCAACTGCTGTGTGCATGTAAGTTTCTACAACTCTGAACCTTATTACACTGTATAATTACAATGCACTAATAAAAGTATTCTTTGGAGCGAGCAGGTTAATATTTCATAGTAATCACTGGCTTCCATCAATTATTTTTCCTTGAAGATCAAACTTACAAGGATTATCTCCAAGTTAGAAAATTTTCAGCAAGATTTTCATTGTCAGAGCTTTTAATTAGAATATGGATGCTTCAGCCAGGCTTGGTGGCGCACACTTGTAATCCCAATACTTGGGAGGCTGAAACGAGAGGATCCCGGTTCACAGCCAGCCTCAGCTACTTAGTGAGGCCCTCTGCAACTTAGTGAGACCCTGTTTCAAAATAAAGAATAAAAAATAGGGCTGGGGGTGTAGCCCAGAGGTAGAATGGCCCTGCGTTCAATCCCTAATACCGCAAAAAAAAAAAAAAAGACTATGGATGCTTCGGTGGGTTATCTGACTAGCTTATTACTTTTCCTATATAAAACTCAAGTAAAACTCAAACTTTGTGAGCCATATTGATGAAGAAAACTTCTTTTTAACTATTATTTTGTCATTCCACAATTCCAAGGGAAGCTCTGAATCAAATGTTGACATTTTACAAATTGCTTTTGAATTAGCTTATATTATCATTCTGTGAAAACTAAGGCAGTAATGGCTAACATGTTACAAATAAATTTTATGAGAATATTGGTAAGATTTTAATGCTAATTCCTGAAATTATTTAAAATATGTAGTTTAATTTACAATGAGAAAGAAGTAGCAATGCATTTTTGTAAATTTTATATTATTTCTACAATCTGATATGGCACTTATTCTTCATTGATTTGTTCCAGAATGAGCCATAGAAACTCATTGGTAAGCATTTTTTTCAAGATAGTATATACCATTTTTGTAAATAGTCCTATAATGGAAAACCAATCTATAAATGAAACAGTACATAAAAAGGAGTAGCTTTGTGAGGTTCTAGCTTGTAAAATACTTCCGTTACCTAAGGAGAAAAAGAGATCTAACTTATATGTGGCTCTGGCATATTGGGAAAGGAAGTAAATATTAATAGAATAAAACATAATTAGCTGCGGGATAAAGTTCTTAAGTTTGTAAGCAGTGTTTGCTTGCTGTGATGTACAATAAATATTGCAGTGCATTTCTGCAGAATTTATAAAATTTAGTCTAGAATATCAAAGGAACACACAGAATTGATTATTCTCCATGGAAAACAAAATTTTAATTTTCAAATATCTATAGGCAATACTTAAAAATTGTTTTTATATGTTAATTTCTGTTAACAGTAATCAAAATTCTATATGAGGAAAAGTAGGATTTGCATGAGAATTTTCCTTATGTTAAGAATTAAAATGGCCCATTACAGATTGAAGGATATTTTAAAGAGACATCAACCTAGCACTAAGATGTCGACAGTGAACATTTATTTTGTATCTGGCATGGTGGTACATTCCTGTAATCTTAGTACTTGGGAGGCTGAATTAGGATAATCCCAGGTTTGAGGCCAGCTCTCAGTAATTTAGAGAGACCCTGTTTCAAAATAAAAATAAAATAAATAAATAAAAAAAGAGGGCCAGAGTTGTAGCTCAGAAGTATCCCTGGGTTCAATCCCTGGTACCTCCCCCCACACAAACAAACAAAAAAAAAGAGTACATACTTTGTATTGCTTTAAAATTACTTTAAAGTTTAGAAAGTGTTGTAAAAAGAAATCCAAATTGCAGTTCATTAAATTGAGAGTTCACATGAAAACTTTCTTCCTATTTACAATTAGATTTGACTGGACTCTTAAGAAATACTTTATATTTGCATTCTATTAGTTTTATGTGAAGGCCGTTTAAAGTTAAATTGAGACAAAGTTTAAGAATTATAAGAGGTGAAGCAAGAGCCCACTTTGGATGTAAAGTTTACTTTTAGAATCTAAGGATTGACAGTGTTTCTGGTAAGATACTATGTTGATGAGTCATGGGAAGCATAGAATGCAAGCAGAGTAGAGCTCTTAGGTATGTAGTCTGTTCTGGTAATTACAAGATAATACATCTTATTCAACTCCTTTACCTGCCAGTTCCTCTGACTTGATTGCTACTGAGGTTCCTTGATAGTAAGAGTCTTGCTCCCAGTGTAAAGTACAGAGGTGGGGCGTGGAGGGTGTCCCTAGGATATTCTTAACATGTCAGTGTGCTTTTCCAGAAAATGCACATAATTACTAAAAAAAAGGGGGGGGGGAGATGGGCATTGGAGGCCACAGGGCAAAGGAGTGATTCATTTTAAAGATAAATGAAAAGCAGAATATTTGTCTATAAAAATAGATTTGACATTACAACCTCTCTGTGTGACCTGTATGTGCCAAAAGTACATCCTGCATAAAACAAAAGTGACTGAGTTACACATTAGCTTATTAGAGAAGATGGATCCTTCCTCTTGTGTGTGTGTGGTAGTAGGGATTGCACCCAGGGGCATTCGACCTCTGAGCTATATTCCCACCCCTATTTTTACTTTTATTTTGAAACAGAGTCTCACTAGGTTGATGAGAGACTCACTACTTGCTGAGGCTGTCCTGGAACCGGTGATCCTTCTGTCTCAGCCTCCCAAATACTGGGATTACCGGCATGCACCACCACACCTGGCTGTATCATTCATTAGAATGGATTATTTATTAGAATCTTTCACACTGGGGAGAAAAGCAAGCTTTAATGCATGTCTTTTAACATTACCTCTAAATTTACCTACATAATTGACACAGATTGCCCATTTTCTGGGCTGAAATTCTCCTTAGTATTGAATGGCAATTCTATTAATTAATATATAAATCACATGAATTAAATGTTGCATAGCAGAAAGTGGGACTCTGTGGGAAACTAATGTAACAACACAAACTTTGAGTACTTGTGGTTCTGTTGTGATAGGTAGAATTTATTTATTTATTTATTTATTTTATTTATTTATTTTCATACCAGGGATGGAACCCAAGGGCCTTCTACTTCTTGTCCATACACACACCCCCACCCAGCCCTACTTTATTTTTTATTTGAAAACAGAGTCTCATGAAGTTGCTGTGATCCCTGCTAAATTGCAGAGGCTGGCTTTTGAACCCGAGATCCTCCTGTCTCAGCCTCCCAAGCCCTGGGATTACAGGTTCCAGTGCCACCATGCCTGGTTTAGGTAAAATTTAGATCTATTAAAGGGATGGAAGAGTAGAGATGATAGAGATGAGAAAGGAGTGACTAAAAATGAATTTTTCATAAGTATGATAAAATAATCATGAGCATAAATTATTCTAAAATTATTAAATAAGTGTGAGAAAAATGAAATGTGCTATATGAGCAAGTGAGATCACGAATTGCTAAAGGTTGTCTTGAAAATACATAAATTGCATGAACAAACATGGTGTGCTCATTTTCACATGTTGTGTGTAGACCACCTTCTCTTTGAAGCCCACTCCATACCCCTCACTCCCTTTCCCCAGCGCCTATCCTGTTGTGGGCGCTCAATAAATATTAAAGTACAAGCTATTGTCAAAAAGTTTGGAATTCACAGGAATCAATAATATTGTTATCATTTAACATTTATTGAGGGTCAACAGCATGACTTAATCAACATGTGCAAATAAGTTATTTTATAATCACATCTTAATAAATTAAAAACAATTTGCATTAACTAGACCTGCAGTTTTACTCCATTGATTTTAAATGTAAATGTTTTTGTTTTATAATTCTGACACACCATGAAATATAAACATCATTATTCAAATAAATACGCTTCTCTCAGAAACAGCATTATCCTTAGATACTACTAACATTCACTTGAATCTATGGGATAAATAATTACACATCGCATTCAAACAGGACTAGTGCATGCACAAAGAATAGTAGAATCTGATAAGGGGGATGAGAACAGTGACAAACACACAGTGCACTTGTGTTTCAGCTGCTGTTGTGACAATTTAAAATGCTATTACAATTACATAGGGTACCATTGTTTACAGAAGAACATCAAAGGCAAAGAAAGACAGAAACCCTTCAGGTGGACACAAATGTGCTGGCTCATGAATTTTGAAAAAAAAATTCTTAATTAAAGGCAAAATTGAATCTCTTATTCAGGAAACGAACTCTGATACACTTATGATCCACATGCTCCAGTTTTACCCTTAATAAAGTGATTAATAACCGTGTTCCAATTTATCTGTGGTGATTAATAGGCAATCAAATTCTATTTAATTTTTATTAAAATATTTTGTAATTTTGGGCTCACTGGGTTTTGAAGTGCTCTTTAGTTGTGAAGAAGATGGAAAACTGTACTTAATTTTTCTGTAATAACCCTTTCAACTTAGTTTTGAGATACTGAAGTATCCATAAGCATTTAAATTTATAAAGTGCAATTGATCTTAGCATTTGAATCTTGGAACCCTAAAAATGAAAGATTTTCTAGATCATCCTTTCTCTAAAAATATAGCCTTTATATTGTTGATATAAGACACATACTATTTAAAAACTGCATTATATGGGAAATTTTTACACTTGGAAAAGTATTAGAAATAGTCTCATTTGGCTCCCTATTTATAAAAATAAGAAAACCTAGGATGAAACCTTTCTTTTCTGAATTTAGACACATACGTTGGACTAATTAGGTAATTGATTAACTTCCCCTTCCACTTTACGTTGCAGTTACTAAAGTTAAATTTTCCTCCATCTGACGATATGACTGTTTACCACATAGCTTTGTTTAAGAACAAGTGGTATCTACATATATTCTAACAAAGATGATGTATTTAATGGATAATTTGCTTAATTATTAATTTTCCTCTACTGTTTTACCTTAAGATTATGTAAAGTAAGGATTTAATAATTTATATTCTAATTTCTAAAATACTTGGTCATCTTCACTATTGGATGTCTCATTTGGTTAATAAAAATATTCTCTCATTTACACAGTCTGTTAGGCACAGTTTGTTGAAATTTGGTATTTCCTAATACTAGTACACTTAATATTCTTTTCCTCCATTTCTCTGTGTTGGTATTCGACCCACAAGTATTTATTGAACACTTGTTGTATGTCGGCACTAGTATAGGTTCTTAAAATGGATTCTAAAGGAAGCTGCAAGTCATATCACGCATGAGATTCATGACAGAAAAAAAGTAAAAGTTCTGTGCAGGTGAATTTCCAAATACCAAATATTTTCTTTTGAGAAAGAAACAGAGACTGAATGAAGGACAGAGAAATGGAATTTATGAAGACAGTTGATTTTGAAAAGGAATACCAGGAAACAAAATATATAATTTGATATGAGAAATTAAATATCAGCAAATGAGTAGTTTGTAATAATGAGTTATTACATTAATAAAATGCAATGCATGCTTTCAAAATATAATATATAAATATATAAAGATAAATCCTCATTACTGGGTGTTGTAAACTTTTATCTTTGGCATTTCTTGATTCTCCTTATAAAGATAGCAATAGCTATTATAGAAAATATGTATTGAGAAGAAGCTGCCTTGCTATGTCTAGATAATTGCCTTCTCAACAAAGTGGGACAGTCAATGGCATGTGCACACGCACATGTGCCTTCATAGTAAAGGAATTTATAAAGGGTTTGTTAATACTCAAAACTGTAATCTAGCCAATTTAATATCTTCATGAGAAGAATAATTAAAAATTGCGTGATTCATCATAAACTACGGTTAAAAAATAGTGATGTTTTTGGAGTTTTGCAGAACTTAAACTAAATGCCTACTTCTTACAAGTTCTAGTTTGCTAAATTAAGTTAACATGGACTCATACCACCTTTCACAATATAAATTTCCCATAATGCAAAACTTAGCTTAGTTAATGTTTCCAAAAAGAATTTTAATGCAAATTAAATCCAGAAATTCAATATACACAATTTTACTCACATCTTAATGTGTATCTGGAGTCTATTAAGAACTATAAAAAATCAAAGTATTTTCCCTAATAAAGTCCACAAGTTCAAATTTCAATGAATGAAAATATATTATTGATGACTATTTAGTTATATTGCAGTGCATTATGAACTAGTATTAGAATATTTATATTTCTGAAGATAACTAAAAACTGCATATGAAACAAAAGTACACCAAGTCTTAAAGCATCAACTTATAAATAAATAAGAGAACTTATGATGGAATTTGTATAATATAGTTATTTATGATTTATCCTCACATAAACTCCCTGCTTTATTAAAATCTTAGAGTATGTATTTTTCATATCAACTATTAGTCATAGATATTCCATCACAAAATAAGCAATACATCCAAATACACTATTTCCCATTATTTTTATAGTTGAAAAATATGAGGCCATTGTCGTTTAATATGTAAAACTGAAATGATTTGCTATGTCAATATAAAAAGTCCATTGAAAGAGCTTCTTACATTTTTACTCAAAACAAAAGCCTAAACTTTCATAAGGTAAAAGTAATTTTAACTAAACAACCATAAAATAGTCTGAAGGATTACATTCACGTCTTGAAAAGTCATTTTTAGTTTTTACACACTTGCAGAAACATAATAAAAATAATGAAACTGATACTAACATGCAAGTGAGAAAATATAAAGCATCAACTTGTGTTCAATGATCTGCCAGGTACTATTGTTTTTAGCATGGGCGTTTTATGTCCTAGCCAGTCTTCTTTTAGTATGTTATGCCTATAGAATCAATCTATAAATGCTAAGCGTAATCAACACTATATTAGAGGGGGATAAAACTGTGAAGCTCAGTGAAATCAAAACAGTTTGATAATTTATCTCATCTATATTTAAATCTATTTTATAGGAAAAGTGTCTAAAAAGATATTATATGCATATTTAGTAATTTATAATTTTTCATGTCCATTACATATATGTTTTCTTGTTTGAACTACACAATAGTTTGTCAGATTTGCAGGTCAAGTATAATTATCTTCATTTTTTAAAGAAGAAATTTAGGGCCAGAAACTTGCATAAGTGAACAAGTTGAAATTGAGATTCAGTGCTCCTACTTTATACTTCAGAGCCTACAAGATCCACTTTTCTTTGAAAAGAAGTTTGGAGAAATATAGTCTATGGAATTCTAAAATTTCAGATGGTACCCAGAAGCCAAAATAAATTGAAAAACTTTATCAATGCAATTATAACAATATTTTATTTTGAAAAGCCCAAGGGACTAAATCTGTAACCAATCTTTTTTACAGAATTGAATTCTTAATCTTAGTTCACTTTTCTGAAATGTGAGGGATTGAAGGATAAATTTATATAAAAACTTTGAAATCCCTGATATTAGGATACTAGGAATCTGATTTCATCTTAAATTTAAAGAGAAGAATTATATTGACTTTGTCCTTGACAAAAGTATTGTCAGTTCTATTTTGTTTATTTCAATAAATAATAAACAGTCAAGTAGGAGAATAATTAAAATTATTAGCATGCTTAAGAATAATTAAAATTATTAGCTCTAAGAGAAGCATTACCACTTGAAATATTAAGACTGGTACACTGTAACATTATTTTTCTCAAGCACATGTCTAATTAAGATATAGCTGCATTAACTATCTTAAGGAATTTTCTATTTATAACATTAACATTTCAGACCATTGGGAGAATCAGTTGCTGAAGTTAGCATATAAACTCAAATGGCTCAATGTTACTGTTTTTCCTCCAGTGTTTTAACTTTTACACATTATTTTCCAACCACTCTAAATTGTTTTTGCATAAGTAGGATTAGGTCATCTTTATTCTTCAAATTAGGATCCGTGAGGTGGTGCTGACATAAAAAATCAAACAGAAATATGTCTACCAGTTGCCCCACCTGGATTCCTAAATCCCTGTAATCTTTAGTATTTCTGCTGATGTAATGAAGCAGTCTGTGGAGCTTTCTTGTTCTGAATTTATACTCAAAGTTTGATACACAAAAGAAAGACAGACCCCGATTCCGCCTCATATTCTCCCTGGCACAGACAAGCATGCAAGGGGAGTGATAGAGAGCAATAGATTTAAAGGTTATTGTCTTCCGCCTGTCCGAATCCAGGGCTTTCCTCCGAACGTTGTTGTCTTTCTAAAGAAGATAATGTCAACCTCCTTCATTTTTTTTTACCTTGCTCCACTGTCTTAGTTGTTTTCTCTTCTTTCTTTCCAGGTACAGCTGCAAAGCAAAGATAAGGTTTAAATGAGAGTTCCAGTCAGACATGTGGCTTTGGCTTAAGAAAGCGTTTTGGAACTCATTCAGTGTCAAATATTTCTTCTAAACAAGGTATTTTTAATCCCTTTTAAGCATTTCTCATCTCTCTATAATGCAATTGAAACCCATTGTAAATCTAATCTTAAAGTATTAGAGAAAAAGCAATAATCCCTTGGCATTCTCTGACTAGTTTTTTCCACACTCTTTTCTACTTCATTCCTTTATACTCTGCTTTGATAAACAAGCCCTATAAAGAATCACACTTGACAGGGCTATGATCAATCGACTTACATTCCAGTTTGTTGCTGGAGTCGCTTAATGTCTTGCAAATGTCAACTAGATGGTCCTTTACATTTAAGCTTAACATGGCTTAATCAAATGAAAGGAAATGTAGTCAGGCTTGAGATTCATCTAAATATTAAATAAACCCATCCCAAACCACTAGTAACCAAAGGAGAAATAATGGGATCATTTACATGCTGTATCAATTGAATTATGCTTTCTCTAGGATTTATTGCTCTCAGTCGAGGGTTTACTGTTTACTTGATTAAAAATCAAACCAGTAGAAACTATTCACACAAAATCAGTGCACCTCATTAAGATAATCAATTCAAGTTAGAATCTTCAGAGGATACTAGCAACCATTAGATGAAGGATTGATAGGGAACCTAATATTGACATCATATTCAAGTACCCCACAGAGAGTTACAAGGCAGAAAATTCAACTTGAAAATGAATACATGTAGCTAGGCATGGTGGCTCAGGCCTGTAATACCAGTACTTGGGAGGCTGAGTCAGGAGGATGGTAGATTGGAGACCAGCCTCAGCTACTTAGTGAGACCTTGTTTCAAAAAAAAAAAATTAAGAGGGATAGGGGTGGGTTCATTTCCCGGTACCAAAAAATAAAATAAAATAAAATAAATGTGGATATCATCACCTTAACCCAATGATGAAATTTAGAAGCATACATAGACATTCTCGCTTTCTGATGGAATGCCATTAGATATAGGTAATAGCACTTCTGAGGTATTCTTGCCAAAGTACCTAACTGGAATATAGTTAATTCAAAAACTTATCTTTCAGTTTAATCAAATACAGAATGTAGAAAACATGTTAAACAATATTCTTTTTGTATACATTTATTGGTGTATTGCAATCTCACATCATAATGTAGTTCACACTAATAGTGATATACATGTATTTGGTGGGGTCTCCCTGGCTCCCTCCCCACTCTTAAACAATATTATGAAGAAACAATCAGACCAATAAAAATGTCTACAGGATAACTGGCTATGATCTTTTCAAAGGATCACTGTGGTGACAGACGGACAGAGGGAAGGAAGGGAGAAAAGAGAGAGGGAGGGAAGGATGGAGGGAGAAAATGAAAGAAGGAAAAAAAGAAAGAAAGAAGGAAGGAAGGAAGGAAGGAAGGAAGGAAGGAAGGAAATATGGAATATGAGAAATATATCTTTGAACGTCTTCTAAAAAGGAAGACATAAAAGGGAGAGTGCCAGTGAGCACTGTGCTTTTTATTTTGCTACTTCTATTAAATCATAGTCAATGTTAGGTTAGTGCAGTGGGAGGGGTCAACAAGTTGGCTTCAATCGTGACATAACAGCAGGATTCCTAAGATAATCCTAGAAAGAAGAATTCTTGGAAATGATTTACAACCGGAAAAGAGGTGTGCATTTAGACTCAAATCAACAAAACTCCTTGAAGAGTGACCAGTTCTGATTTCTCTAGGGGATCCTGTGTCCTAGAAGAAGGTGCAAAGGCTTGAAATTCTAGTTTTGCTGCAGAGTTACTGCATAAATTAATGCACATTATTTAACCTTGAGGCTTAATCTTTAATTGAAAATGCAAAGAAAGCTTTTAGGGTTGTTTTGAAATATAGGTGAAAGCAATGTGAAGAAATCAGTTATGGAAAGCACAAAACTCAGTAACTAGAAGTTGCTATTTTATTTAATCTTGCATTAAATGTAATCATCCATCTTTTAAAGATAACTCCTATTCATTTTTCTAATCTTACTTTAGGGGTGGAACACATTTTTTAAAGCAAATTGAAAAACAAGCAAAGAAAACTTGAGAAAAATAATTAAAATTGTAAATAGATGAGTTAGAAACAGATGAATAGTAAATATCAAACAAGCAATACATAACTGAAGAAATATTCTGGAATTCAGCCAAGAGAGACAAAAAGATGGAAAGTATATTGTAAGTTAACAAATATAGACAATAGTGTGAGTTTTAACATTAATCTAATTGGATTTCTAAATAAAAGACTAGAGATAAGAGGAAAAAGCAATATTTGAAAAGAAAATGGTTAAGAGATAGCCAGAATTGAAGACACCAATAAATAGACTCTGGAAGCACAAGAAATTTTAAGCAGGGAAAGGATGAAGAAATTAAATTGAGATCGTTCCTTCATAGTGTAACAAATAAATAAAAACAATTTTTCTGTTAAGGGCCCAAATCCTAATATTTTTCCTCTGAAAAACTTTAGTCTTTCTAGTAAGTATATAGTAGTATCAAATTGTAGGTTTGATTTGAATTTTCCTGCTAATTATGATATGTGCTTTTAACATGCTTATCATAGATCTATTAATTTTACTGTTGTTATAAAGGATCAGATTTTGGTTTTGTCGCTTCCCTATTGTAGTCTTTCATTTCCATTTTGTTAGCTTCTGCTCTTCAAGCTTTTATTTCTCTTCTTCTTTTTTTGGGGGGAGGTTTACATTGTATATTTAAGAAAATTCTTGGCTTAGATTTCAGCATTTCTTCTTTTTTAATAATTTTTTTCAGAGAATATAAACTTTTCTTTCCACACTGTTTAGTTACATCTCAAATTCTAATGTCATGTTTTTTCATCACACATCAGTTCATTGTATGTCCAAAATTTCACTGTTACTTTTTATTTCAACGCAGGGGATACACAGCAATGTGTTGCCTACACATACCACAGCACCTTGAATTATTCCTGGCATAGTGATCAATATAGATTGGTTTGGAGATGAAGTGTACTTGTTGAAAATAAGCTGCCTTGATAAATATTCCTAGTTGAGAGAAAAAGGGTTAAAGTTTTGGTGTGAGTGATTTTCTCCAAAGACAAGAAATTTTGGGTATAGCCAATAAATGTGAAGAAGGGCAAAGGTAAGGCAAGCCTAGATGCTCATAAAAGAAAGTCAACACAGGTATCTGCAGCAGAGGGTTCAAGAGAGGAGATGGCAATCATCTAAAATCAGAGGCTGGGCCAACTGCTAAAAGCCTTGGAAGGAAAACTAGGGTGGGACTTTATCATGTATGCTGTAAGGAGTAAGGAAGTAAAGAAGACATGTGGTCCATTGGTCTCTTCTATGAATGTTCCCTCTCAAAGCAATGTGGAAATAAAATGCTGACAATTCATAGTTGAATTGTGACATGGGTATATATTCCTATTCAAATTTTCTTATTCAATGTTCTGTAGGAAATATATATATATATATATATATATTTCAATTATTTTATTTTAATCCTTTGAAGACTAAGTATCTCTCAGAAAACAGTTGGAAACAATTTACACATAAAGACCACATTTTCTTTTCAATGACGGGTTAATAATTCCTTGCACTTCCTATTAAATAGAGACTTTTCCTAAAGCACTATTTTTTGTTACTTAGAAAAGGTCACTGAAAATGCTGATTATCTGTACAGAAAAGATGACATTTTGTGTTAAATGTTGATCCTTTCATTTCTGGTCCTAATGTAAAATTCATCAAGCTTAATTCTATGGGGAATAAAGTTTTGGAATAAACAGCTCATCTAAGTGAGTGAATTTTCTAAATGCCTGGAATCAAAAGAAGATCTTGATCAATTTATCTTTTTATGCCATAGGGTACCTGAAACCACCTTTGGTGGAGAGAGATGAAATGTTCTTTGCTCTACATTTAAAGGGGTTTATTTTAGAGAGGGAGGGAAGGAGGGAGAAAGGAGAGGAGGGAGGAAGGAAGGAAGGATTGTACTCCAGAGATTACAATCAACCTGAAAGAAACAAAGTACAGCTACTTTCAGTCTTAGAATGTCAATACTTGAATTAGGGCTTGGCCTGAGCTAAACTGGGAAGTGAAAAAGTTGTTTTTTGTAGCTCCAGGCTTTTATTTCACCATTTATTTCCTATATTTTTCTTCAGAATCTAAATCATACAATTTTCATCTCTCCTTTTTTGCCCTTCATCACCAATGATGACCACTGTATGTCCATTAGCAATAGGGGCATCCCCCTGCAGCACTGGGGCTTACCTAGAGAACCCTGGTCAGGAAGTGAGTACTGGTAAGGAAATAGTATGCAGTTTTAAATGTCTCTTATATTACACTTACACGATACTTTGAAGATGTAGACCTATAGCCTAAGTGAAACTAGTTATTAGTTCCAAGTTTATAAGAAAGTAATTTTATCTGCTAAAGGTTTATTCAGATTTTAAAGATATTATTTGGAAATGGCAATGGTGATGAGATGGAATAAATCAATAGCCATAAAAAGAGAAAGGTTTACATCTCTTGGGTCCTTAGACATATGTTATGGTGGAAAGACAGGGAGGGAGGTTTCTCATCAATTCTCAGAAGATACTAACTACTCGATCTATTCACAAGACCATATTTTAACTACCTACTTCCCTGAATCTTACTGCATGCATATTTGGAATTATGAGTAATGTAGCATTATTGTAGCATACAAAACAGGGTATGTCTGAATATGAATTTAGAAAGAGATATAGAAGCCAGATTGTGGGAAATTCTATTTGTAATTTTAACAAGCTTGGTCTTTATCTTATGAGCAACTAGGGAAAAGAAATTTTTAAATAGAGTGGTTTATTTAGTATCATGGCTTGGATAACTTATGATGGCTTCTGGCATAATTATAAAGACAAGAAGACAGTAGTGAGTTCATTACAGTGGTTCAAGTGGAAGACAATGAAATCTTGAATTACAATGGTAGTCATAATTATGAATTCAAGAAAATATATTAAAGAATTATTTAGGTAATGAAACCAGCAGAACTTTCCAATTCTTTGAGTAAGCAGGTAACAGGGAGAAGGAAAAATCAAAGGTCATCCCCAGATTTCTAGTGAATTAGAGAATGGATAACAAAAAAGCAACTTGGGAAGAAAGATTGAGGTGTTTAGGTTAAGACAGATTGAATTTGAAGGTGTTGATTGGGAAGTTGAAAACAGAAGTCTGAAATCCATGGAAAAGATCCAAAATGGAGATGGAATTGGGGTCTTTAAGACAAAGATCAGATTCTTAATCTTCACAGTAGATACTGCTCACAAGGAGAGGTTATAGAACAAGAAGCTCAAAGTTAATAATGGAATCTGGGAACATCAACAACTAAGGGGCAACAAAGTTTAAAAACCTGAAGAAGTCAGAAATAAACGTTAGAGTATGGGGAGAATGTGAAGGCCATGTTGTTGTATTAGCCCCAAATCAGAAACATTTAGAAGACAGACAACATGGTAAAAGCCATGGAGAAATCTAGTTATGTGGGGTATGGAATGCTTCCACTGGTTTAATAAGGAAAATGTCATCCGTATTATCCAGAGCATTAATGGCATCCAGGAGCCTCATCTTGAGACTTGAGACTCTTACTATTCCTCATATGCATCCTGCAACTTCTCACTAGCTTGCCTTGCCCCATTACCAAAGCCCAAAACAGCTTTGCAGCTCATTATAACCCTATCTGTTTTTTTAAGGCTTACCTATAATGTCACTTTGTCTAGTAAACCTTTTGATTTTTCCCTGGTAAGACTAATGTTTAAACTCCTATGACGCTGTACATGAATTCATCTTTCTACCTTAGGTGGCTTTCAGCCTTGAGCTACAATAATATAGAAAATTTTTTGTTGATAGTGAAAATTGAGGCCGATTTAGAGACTCAAGAAAAATTCATACTTCACCAATATTTTCAAGTTTTCTCAAGAATAATATTAACTCATTTTTCTTGATATTGCACATAGTAAGTGATCTATACATACATGTTGAATAAAAGGGAAAATGAATAGGAGGCTGCAGTGCAAAACAAATCAAAAGATATGTTGATAATTAAATACTGTCTATCTCCAAAGAAAATAGGCTTGTGACTTAAAAATAGGCTTATGGTAAAACAATGTATACTAGGTATAAATTGACATGTTGCAATTAAATTAAAATGTTAAATTATTCTTTTAACTTTGAAAATTTTAGAATAATCACAAAATCAATAATTTCTGCTTAACATTGCACACAGATCCTAGTTCAAGCTTCAGCTCACAAGTTTCTCTTGCCTTAGAAACAAAATAACTCTCAAATTACTTTCTTATTCTACTTACATGTGAATGACTAGAAGGTGGACATGGTAAGTATTGTGGAGTTTGGGGACTGGATATAAACACCTGATGAAAGCAATATGAACTTTCATGTAGAGCTGATAGTCAGGATGTAAGGAATGGACATACTAGTTGAAAATTGAGAAAAATCTCTTTTAATTTTTTTTTGTGTAGTTTGTCAAATCGGCAAAACCCAAAGCATTTATGATAACATTGGAAGGAACACTTGTTTTAGTTTATGTTATAGGCAAACCCAATACAAATAACCATATTTATTTTTTATGTTTTTTTAATCGGTGCATTGTAATCATACATCTTGATGAATAACCATATTTAAATTGAGAACTAAGGTATGATATCTAAGGTTAAAAAACAGAGGAAAAATAATTGGTTCAAATGATTTATGTTTATAAACAGTTTATTTCCCTCCTTTCACTCCCCTCTAATTGTAGAAAGCAGGTATACTTAACACCAACAAATATTTAGCCATACTCTAAACTCAGGGACCATTGTTGTTTGAAGATTGGTAGTTTCAGTAATTGATGGTTCAACTTCAAGTCTGTCTCTAGGTTCACTCCAGTTTGACCTGCTTGAATGCCAAACTATGTTGCTTGTTTTTATACCCTAAATACTCAAACTGCAGGTGATTCATTCTGTGCAGGAGCAGCTACCAGTAGTTCAATCTTTGCTTTTTAACTCTTTCTGCAGACTGTCTTCCACAATAGTAGATTCTCTAAGTGTCAGTATCTGAAATCTAATTAATCCCAGAAGGAAATCAGCTACTCTTGTTTGTACACCACCTTGGTCTCAACACTGCCTACAGATTTTGAACACAACTCGGCTTCACTCTTGCTGTTCAAAGTGAGTTTTTTCCTGTATCAATGAAACAGTAAAATCAACAGAGTTCTTTAGTAGGTACTGAACAAGACAGTAAAAAACTAGCATAAATAAGCTATAGTTATAACATCTTTTTCTTTAAGCTGTATTTACCTTTTTTAGTTGAAGCAGCACCAACCTCTTCTTTGGCTCGTTCAGTTTCTGCAAATTTAGATATTAAAGGAATGAGAAATGGATGTTTGAGATACCAGATCAACACTAGGTAGTATTGTAAGTCAGACAAGAACACAACTAACAGAAAGATAAAATGTATGTTGCACCTGAGAGCAAAGCAAGCTGCAAAGAAAGCCAAACTACAAAGTCCTTGCATGCTTTATAACAAATTAACTTTTTAAAAAAACAATACAGAAACTCTTTCCAAGCTACAAGGCTATGATATTAAACCACACACACACACACAAATGGGACATGATGTATTAGTTTGCACTAAGTTTTAAGCTGACATATGGAATTTAGAAAAGAGTATTTGAAAGGCCTTCTTTGTTTATTCAGCCTTTAATTATGGAAATGGTAAATAGTATTTGACCACAATCAACTAACTTTACATTCTAATAGATTAGCTATAATATTATAGAAAATTCCATTTGAATGTTGCTTCAAGAAAGAGAAAAAACATAACTTAAAAGTCTGAAAGCAGCTTTTTTTGGGTTTCTCTGAATATCTAGTGTGGAAGATAAGAGAGTAACCCTTAAGCCATCGTCTGAAATGCTGGTCCTACTACAAAATGTTGGGTTCAAGTCAAAACTGGCTAAAGGTGACGTTGTCTATAGTCCACATGAAAATAAGAAAAATAATGAAGAGGTGGTGAAATTTAAAAAGCTTTATTTGCTCACTCTATAATTTTTTTATTATTTGAGATCATTCCCCATTGATCATATATTTTCTATTTTTGTTTTTATTCTTATTGGCCTGTGTATTTATCCTCCCCTAGTTCATATATACTCAGCAGCTGAAGCTCTGGGAACAGCCAACCATTGGGCATCTCCCCACCCTTGTTCTCTTTATGTCTCAAGACCCTGGGCTGTGAGAGAAATCAAGGTAGGCCTTTACATCACTTTCAGTTTTTAATTCCACAAGGTTAGATCTCACAAGAACCATAGTTTAAGCTGAGGGAAGAAGTCACTTAAATATCCTCTTCTTCAGTCTGTCTCAAGAATTTGGGCTCCAGGATGGAGTAGACTTTTGAGTGTTTTATACCTTCCAGGAAGACTTAGATCAGTTGGTCCTCTAACGTTAGCATGCATCAGGATCGTCCTGGAGGGCTGTTAAAATCCAGAAGCCAGCTCCACGGCATTTGGCTCAGTAACTTTGCAGCATGTTCTGAGAATCTGCATTTCTAAACAGTTCCCAGGTGATGCTTATGCTGCTGGTCTGGACCATATTTGGAAACTGATTTGCAAACTTCCCCTAAGAGTGATTTGAGACCAATCACGCTGCGATCTTCATCCCTGTGACTTCGTGAGTTCTCCAGCAGAAAACAGTCTGTATGTCTCTGTATTTCTCCTCAAAATGTACTCCTTTCCAAATCCCTTCTACGGTGTGCCTTGCCCATCAGCAGTACTCCTTCCTGTATCCTAATTCTCTCAGAATGCTCACTTTACTTTCTTCCAGAACCCAAAACCTAACTCCCTAAGGACATGGCTTCCCCTGCAAACAGTCTTCTAAATGGAGAATGTTTCTTTTTCAATATTCTGTATAGAAAGGTCTTGGATGCGATGTAGATATGATTCTCTTTGCTTCTCATCACTTTTCATAGATGATTATCTTCTTGCTCTCCATATCCCAGTTCTTTTGAAGTATATGATGTCAAGTTTCACCAAGCCCCACCCCTCTTTATTGTTGTTGTTATCCAACCTTGTGTATATCCTTTCGTTTGTCAAATAAGTTTTCACAGAGTTGTCATTCTCTCCACTATGACTACTGTGGAATTGGATTGGTAATCACTCTCAAACCTGGATGCACATTAGAGTGAGCTGGGGAATTTGTATCAGTCTGTTATTCATGACTGTGGTGAGCTGGAGAGCTTTGCGATTTTGAGTTAATGCATCTGGGTGAGTCCTGGGTATTGGTACATTTATAAGCTTTCCAAGATATTCTAATATTAAACCAGGCTTGGAAGTCACTGTTACACATGATCCAGATAACCACCTGAATTCCCAACTCTGAGCTCCTAACTGAAAACCACTTCTCTAACCACTACCCCCAACATACTCTTGAACTTTTTTTTTTTTTTTGCAGTACTGGGGATTGAACGCAGGGGCATTCTACCTCCAAGCTACACCCCTGCCCCTATTTTTTTATCCTTTATTTTGAAACCGGGCCTCACGAAGTTGCGGAGGGCCTTGCTAAGTAGCTGAGGCTGGCCGCGAACCTGGATCCTCTGGCCTCAGCCTCCTAAGTACTAGGATTACAAGCGTGTGCCACCACACCCGGCATACTCTTGTACTTTTACTGCCAAAACTTTGATTTCACAAATCCAATTCTCTGGCACAATCATTTCTCTTCATAGCTCACTTATTCAAGAATTCCCTCTAGTAACTGGCCCCCAAAATACTTTCATTCCTTTGATCTAACTGCTTTCTTACCACTCAAGATCTTTTTCATGTCTCCTCCTTACCTCTACCTAAGCTTATATATAAATAAGCCCTTGTTAGATCAGTCACTTACTTTTGGGTTTTTGAAAGTAAAAACCTTTGTATTCATTTCTTAGGGTTGCATTTAAGGTACTGGGTAGATCAAACAGCAGATCTATTTTCTTTCACAGCTTTGTAGGCTAGAAGTCCAAAGTTAAGTTGTTAGCAGGGCCCTCTGAAGCGCCCTCTGAAAGACCATAGTTTTCAATATCTCCACTACTCCTATTGTGGGATTTGATTCATAACCACTCAAGTCTGGATGCACATTAGAATGAGGTGCCTCTTCCTGCTTTTGGAGGTGGAAAGCAATCCTTGGCATTCCTTGGCTTCTAGCTGCATTGCCCCAATTGCTGCTTTTATGTTCATGTGGCTATCTTCCCTCTACATGTCCACGTGTCTCTAAATTTCCCTCTTTTTCTAAGGACAACAATTGTCAGGTTTAGGACCCACCCAAATCCAGTATGACCTCATCTTAACTTCACACTAATGAGAGTATTCAGCACTTGTCAACAGAGACCTAGTAAAGTTGCTTTCCCATTCTTCTTGACAACTGATTCACAAATTCTATTCCTCCTCAAATTTGCGACATCCTGCAATAAGTAGCAATAAGTAGGAAGCTGCTGTTGAGAAATCCGTAGAGAAAATATGTGCAGGCTGATTCATTTTTCCACCACTTCACCAGCACATATGATTTGTCTGCTTTCCAGTGTTTAAGGATAATCAGTCCCTGACTTATTTAATGCTAAGCCTCCCATTTTTACTCTAGAGCCCATCTCCTTTTGCCTAGTCAAGGTATTTGTTCATGCAGTATTGCTCCTATCTGCTACCTCGTCAGTTTCTGTCTTCACTGACACCTTCACATCATCTCAGAAGCATGTCACTCTTTATAATCACAGACACCCACGCCCTTCAAGTCTGTATGCCATCTTCAACCACCTCATCTCTCTGTGTTCCATACAGCATACAGAGAGTTGCTATACTCAGTGCCAGTGCTTCTGTCTTCCCACTCTCTATTTTTTAAACTTACTTTAATGTGAAAGATATAAATGACAAGCATATAACATTTCTGTGCATTTTAATGAATGGCAATAAAGAATGCTTGCTTTTGTATATTCCCTGAAAGCTTAAGAAACAAAATATGACCAAGGCCAATGTCAACCTCACACTCATCCTACCACCTTTGTGTATGGTAATGCCCTTCATCTCAGAGATACTGTTGTCCCAAACTTGGTATTATTTCCTTATTTTTCTATACATGTTTGTATTACATATATTTATCTCTAAACAAAGGTAAGATCATTTTATATGAATTAAATTATATCAATTAGTGAAATAACTTTATAAAACTTGAATTACATTGTTTAATTCTTATGACTTGCTTCTTTCAAAACAATGAGACAACTAGGTGCAGTGGCTCATGCCTGTAACCCCAGCTACTCAGAAGGCTGAGGCAGGAGGATTGCAAGTTTAAAGCCAGCCTGGGTAACTTAGCAAGACCCTGTCTCAAAAAAAAAAAAAAAAAAAGGCTGGGGATGTAACTCAGTGGTAAAGAACCACTGGGTTTAATCCCCAGTATCAAAAAATATTTTATTGAGATGTACTATGTTGATATGAGTAATTGTACCTGATTACTATGCATGGTATACTGCTATATAGCATTCTATTGCATATTACACAAACTATGCATCCATTCTACTGTCAGTGGACACTAGGTCACGTCTAATGTTGTGCTATTATGAGTAATGCTATATGAACATTCCTATACATGGCTCCTTCTGTACATGTGCCAGAATTTTCTCAGGAGTTAAACTTGCTTAAGTCTGACTTCCCTGTATAAATGTCATATTTTTCTCACATTTTGCATTCACATCAGTAGTGTATGTGAGAGTTTGCATTGTTCCATATCATTGCCATCCCAAGAATGATCATATTTCTGTACTTCCTATCAAAATGTTATATATAAAATATGTTTTGTGATTTAAGTAAAATTCCATCATTGCTTAAAAGTTGAACATCTTTGGATATATTTATAGGCCATATGCATTTTCCTTTAAAAAATTGCTTATATCTTCTGTTCATTTTTTTTCTACCCATTCTTTTTTTTTTTTTTTTGCAGTACCGGGGAATGAACCCAGGGACGTTCTACCTCTGCGCTACACCCCCGGCCCTATTTTTTATACTTTATTTTGAAACTGGGTCTCACGAAGTTGCGGAGGGCCTCACTAAGTAGAGAGAGAGAGAGAGAGAGAAAGAGAGAGAGAGAAAGAGAGAGAGAGACAGGAAGAGAGAGAGCTGAGGCTGGCCGCGAACCTGGATCCTCCAGTCTCTGCCTCCCAAAGTACTGGGATTACAAGCATGCGCCGCCACGCCCGGCTTTCTACCCATTCTTCTGCCAAACTGTCATTCTTGTTATTTGGGAATTGTGTAGCTTTTTGCACTATTTTCTCGTTACTTATCTGTGTTACAAATAGCTTTTCCAAGTTTGGGGTTTGCTTTATATCTCTCTTCATGATATATATTGATAAAATTCTTAATTTAATAAAATATATCATCTTTTTAATTCACAGCTTGAATATTTCATATCTACTGTTTCAAATCTTCCCATACTTCAAGAAAATTTATAAATATATTTTCCTGTGCTTTTTTAAAAAAATAATGCTATGCTCTGCCTTTACTATTTTAGTCCCTGAGCCATCTGGGATTGGTATTTTAAAATTGTATGAAGTAGAGATAAATCACATTTTTTGTAATGAATTCTAACTACATCAGCAACATTTTAAAATAATCCATCCATTCTCTGACTATCTGAAATGACTGTTCTTTCTTATGCCAGATTTTTGCTCAAGTGGAATGTAATTTAGGTCTGTTTTGTGTTTCTGTCTTATTAGAGAATTTGTTTGTATCTGAAACAATGCCATGCTACCTTTTCAAATATACTATCAAGGGATAATTCTATTACTAAGACTCAAGACACAGTACTGGTGTTTCAATAGTCAAAGTTTATAGTTTTGTTTTGCTGTATTAATTATTTTTGCTTTCCCAATATTGCTTTCTCATTTGAAATCTTCACCCCTTTCTTCCTGCTTCTTCATGTCTAACTTACACTTAGATTCTGCTTATGCTAGAATGTTGCTTGGATTTCTATGAACTAACCTTGGTGAACACTCTCGGACTCTAACCATGACATTTTCCAATTTGGGGCTGGCACTAAGGACACCAACCTTGGCTTTACACATAGTCTTCAACAACAATCACATCTTGCTGTACTACCACAGTTAGTCCATCACGACATAGTGTTTCTAGTACTTAAGTCACCTAAAACCATCACTCCAGTGTTATATCAATAGTATGTTGTAGCATCCGCGATGTGGGTCTTGATTATATATGTTATTACTTACACTGAGCAAGTGAAAGTTGGGTCTAGTAATAATAACCCTGGGATAGTGCAGTAAACTATGACTATCCTGACTGAGAGTCATGATTGTGCTTGATGTATAGCACGTGATCTAGACACACCTTATTTGATATCAGGTATGCTGGCTAGCCTAAGGTACATATTACATTTCCCCAAGAATTTCTGAATACTTCAATTGAGTCCAAAAAAAGTTCCACTTGGCTAATATACATTGTCTCTAAATTTATTTTAATGTTAAATAACTAAATAAATTCAAGAAGTCTTTACTTTTCAATTCTGCACACGGGCTTCTCCTGCGTGGTCCTGACATGCATTAGTGGATAGATATCTGACTCACACCTTTAAACGCTGAAGTGTGAATGGGGTGATTAACAGAGTCAGGCCTAGTGGCTGAGCATACCAAAAATCTATGAAATGCTAAAATCAGAGGATGAAAAATGCCTGCTTGGTGCCATTTCATATACATTTAGATCCACAGTTAAAAATAACTAGACTTTGGCCTTGACCTGCTATTTAGTGAACTTGGTGTTCAAATTTCAAATTGACCACAAGCTGGTTGAACATGAGTGTAGTATATGTGATCTAAGCCCCAAGTTCCATACATGGAGTAAGGGCATTGTGACAGTGCTTCCAAAGGTCTTGAAAACACAGATCCTTAAAGTGTTTATTTTATAAAAAATGAGGTGATGTGGTTAGATCTATTAGGTAAAGAATGTCTCCTGAATCTTTCTTTGAAGATCCCCCATGGTTGGTATTAAATATCTGAACTATACAAACTACTTGTTTGATACTCTCTCTGCTTGGAAATGACTAATCATATTGTCAGCCTCTCTGTTGCTGTCCAATATATGGGGAAGTCCACGCAGGGGACTGTCGGGGAGGAACATGGGTGTATTGAGGAGTTTTTTTGCTTGCATCATGACAGAGAAAGGAATCTGTGTTGGTTTACTAAAATTGTAAATTTATGTTTAACAACCCTGCCTGGTCCAAGACATTCTTCCGCCATCAACATTATCCCCAAATTTAGATGTGTAGGCACTAAGTGTCCCTTCTTAGCATAGCATCATTGAACTGTGAAGGTTTCTCTTTTCTTCAAGTTCATGGTACCTATAAAAACTTCCATCGTGAATCGATACAGCATGAAACCACTTCACGTCCTCCAATATTTTTCCTACAATGATTTTAGTTATTCCTCAAGACTTAAACAGTTCCACCCCATAAATCAATCTACCTATCAGTTAGTTCCTTTAATCCGGTGTTAATGGCAGTTATCTTTTAAATTTTCCACAGACTAACTCTACCACTGTCAATCTCACCTCTGCTTTCAAATTCAATCCCATAGAATTGCAGTGCATAACTATTTGACTTATGATAATTCAGGTGTATATATCACTCTCTCATTTGCTCTTATAATTTAAAATAATGTAAATTCATATCCTAGATGTGCAAGTTGTGTGTACAAAACTATGTGCACCATAATGTATGTATGATTTAAAGGCTTTTCAAGAATATTTGTGTTAATATATAATTTTCACCTTAGGCATTGACTTTACAATTAGCCAACTATATATAGCAACTGTGTAAAACTTGTTGTGTTGTATGGTTTTAAGGCCAAAATAAAAAAAAATAGGTCTTAGTTGGAGACATGGCTAGTCGCATTGTTATTAGAAAGTTTAAACGATTTATGAATTATCTCTAATTAATATTTTAGTTGAGGGATACTACCCATGTCAAATCTTAATGTTTCAACCACATGAGGAGTTGAATATTGACTCTTGAAATTTTTATACTGGGTTTAAATGATTTGGCAACCTAATTTGCTAATTTTCGGCAAAAGATGCTGATCTCTCCAAAATTTAGACAGTGTGCTTCATAGATAGCAAATCTTCCAGTTTTTTTAATTGCAGCTGAATATTTTTATCTGTATGTCACATTTTCCTAGTAAGAAAATGTTAATTTTCAGAGTAATCTTCAATCTAAAGTTCTCTACTAGTGCTGCAAAATTATCATTTTGTTTTATACATTTTCTTGATTATGCATTTCTATAGACTAAATACTAGCATACTAAATGATCCATAATCTAGAGTTCCAATTAGCTTTACATTCAACTTTAAGTTCCTAGAAATATAAATGGAATTTTAGAGTTATGCTAAACCACCCTTTTAAAGTCCTCAATGTCAATGTGAACAATTTCACCTATAATGTTCTTTTTTTTGCAAAAAAAAAGAACAAGCCATGCTACCAAGCTGCTATGTTTGCCAGCTATTCTCTGATATATCTATCAATGGTATACTCTGTCTTAAAAAACCCAACACCAAATGAAATATGGCACCGCTTTATGTATTAATGTTATGTTATCACCAATGCTTATGTTATCTCTAACCTAATAGGAAAACAGAAATACATTAGGCACACAAATGACCATGACTATAAACAAAGTTTAAAGAAGCTAATCATATTTTTTCCAAAAATAAAATATTGGCCATTATGCTCAAAATAATTTTAATTATTAAAAATTTGTCAGGTACTTCATCAAATTGAGAAATACTAACATATAATCAACATTTCTTCCTAACCATATTGTCAAGGTTACCATTGATGCAAATGCCAATATATGGTATGGTTATCAGCCAATATTTCATAATCTGAGGATACAAATGCTAAACAGAAATTGTAGCAGTATAAGAGGAGTAGTTAATAAACGTTGGTAAGGGCTACATTTCACTAAAGACATGACTTCCATGGTAGGCTAAGTATGTTGCCTCCTGGCTTGATCAAGTGATTAATCATTAGAATAATTAAATAATTAGGATGAGATTAAGAAACTGGAGAGATCACTTATTCTGCAAAGTGGGAGACAAATTACAAACAATTCAAAAAGAGATTATGATCTGTACAAATTAAAAATTTCAAAATGAAAATTCTCTAGATAAAGGTTAATAAAAATGAATTTACAGAAAAGACAAAGATGGGTAAGTATACAGACCATTTCAACATAAGAAACAAGCATACAAAATACATTTGGTAGCTAGTTCAAAATTTAGCATTAGCAATGTCTATAGCAGAACACTCCAAAAGAGTAAGTTGTTAAAATATGCACTTTTAAAAAAGTTTTGTTCAACATACTTGCTTTTACTTGCTTTTCACTTGGAGCTGTTAATAACAAGAAAGAAGATCTATGTTAATTACAAATTTACTTATGTTTTTCTAGAATAACTTTAAGATTATTTTAGTTGTTTGAAAGGCTCTATGTGTAATCTTTGAAACTGAAAAAAGTAGCTCTGAGAAAGAAAAAATACAACACTACCACTTCTTTAATATAGTTTAAGAACATTCCATGAACCTCAGATACTCTATGGCTTGGTATTCATATATCTAATTGCAACACAGAATGCTCATTCATGACTCATTCATTTTCTTTTTCATTATAAGTTATCTAAGGATCTGATTGTTTATACATTCAGAAAAATACATTCTCCTCAAAATATATAAAATAGCATGAAAATAATTAATTCACTTGATAAATTATCCAATGGTTTAATTTTTAAAATATATCTAATTACTGCTAAGCTGATGCACTGTAATTACACCCTGAAATGAACACATGATTGAAGCAATTTAAGTTATGGTATTTTATGATGTTCAATATGAGACACTAATATTTAGCTAATACAAAATCTTAAAGCTGGTTGTGGCAATAGTCGTTTGGTATGCCTCTTAGCATTTCTAGAATGGATGCTCTATTCTAAGTGTGAATACGCGTTAAGGCTCCTCTGTGAAAATGCACTCCTGAACAAACAAGGCTTTCTCTGTAGACAAAACATTCCTTCTCAAAGTTCAAATAGCATGACTGTTAATGTGAAATGGTGAAATGGATGATTATTTCATCTTGTAATTTATGGATTTGAAAGTCATCTGTTTTTAATATTAAAAACTGTCATTATTCTATTTAGTGTTCCTCCATTCACCTAATAAACCATTATCAAGTGCCCACTTTGCGCTTGGTACTATAATAGATGTTCTGAAGATAAAGAGATAAAAACAGTCTCTGTCCTCTAATTTCTGACTGCTAAAAGTGGAAAAAGGAAAGTATAACTATAACAGTATATTAAATGCTAGCACAGACAAAAGGAAGTGACAGTATGAACCTAGTTGGAGAGACAACTGAATAGATTTGGGTTTTCTCAGCAGGTTTTACAAACTTGGAAAAAGTGAGAAATATGGCTTCAAATCTGTGGTTTGCTGTGATCGTGGCAGGGGTAGTACTAAAGTTTACCTATATTTGCATGATTTTTTTACCTAATATTGAGAAAATTCTATTTCTATTTAAATACAATGAGATGGGAGGAAAGAATAAATGGACATTATATGAGGCTATGTCTACACACACACACACACACACACACACACACACACACACACACCAGACAAGTTCTATGGATAGTAATTGGTCTACCAAAAACATTTTAAGAAGAGGTCAGTAGAAAAAGTTTCAGAAATTTCCATTTGAAATGACTGAGAAGGTTAAATGCTAGAAAACTTTAAGAAAATCATTTGGTATGCATACTAACTGCACTTTGAGTTTTTGTTGATTGCATTTGTTTTCCTGGCTGTTTGATTCTCATTTTCCCCATTAGAATACAAATACATTGAGAGCAACTCTATCTCTACTTTCAGGAGAAATCCTCCAGAGTACTCAAGAAACGTTATGTTATTAAGTACCATGAAGAACAGGGAGAGAATATTTTCTGGAGTTGAATATTTCATATTTGAAAAGAAAAGTGACATAGGATGCATTTAGAGAAAGTGTTTTGTTCATGTTTTATTTTGTCTTTTTTTTTAAAACACTAAATTGTGAAACCATGCTTCTCAAACACTGCACACAGACAAATCCACTGGGGATCTTATGAAGTTGCAGTTTGTGATTCAGCCGGTCTGCAGTGCAGATGAGATTCTGCGTTTCTAACCTCTTAGGTGATGCAATGCTGCTAATTCACAGGATACATATTGCATAGC
Organism: Glis glis; assembly: GCA_004027185.1. Lineage (NCBI taxonomy): Eukaryota > Metazoa > Chordata > Mammalia > Rodentia > Gliridae > Glis > Glis glis. The sequence goes on along the minus strand of PVJS01005701.1, from coordinate 15,116 downwards.
GAGGGTGTAACATTATTTGGCTTTCATTTCTTAAATCTGCATTCACATTAAGTCTACATCAAGAACTTGAAAGAAAGACTGTGAGATGGAAGAGTTTCCTTCCCTCTGCTGCTATTGTCTTCGTACACCTGTCTGAGGCTGGCTACCGCATCAATGAACATTGGCCATCAGGTAGCAGAGGCCAGCTACACCAGACTTACGCACCTGGATGTTCCTTCTTTGGGGACTTTGCTGTATCAAGAAAGAAAAGAAAAGAAAATCAACATCCCATGAAACTCACTTATAATTCAGCATTCAATCACAAATTAAATAATATCATGAAATTAAGAAAATAGAAGAATTTAAAAACAATTACCTGGTTCCACATGTTTTTCTTTCTTTTCCTGTTCTGAAACATATTATTATTGTGAGTATTTATTGTCATCATCATTATTATTACAATTATATGTATCACAACTTGTTTTAACATAAAAAAACACAGGTGCTGATGTTGTAGTATGGCCGCTAACAACTGCCACTCAAAGACTAAGATTGTACCCTTAACATATATCTTCCTTTCCAGTTCTCTCACAAAGCAACATCAAAATACTCTGAATATTACAGGAATTCAAAATTTTCATATACAAAAAAATAGAAATGAAAGATAGAGTCTAAAAACGATGGAAAAAATTAAATTTGTTGTTATTGTACATAAACATGAAATGAATTTGGAATGTCAAGCAAAAAGGATTATTATTGCAGCTTTTTTATAATAATGCTCAGGAAGATTAAGATGAATAAATTTTATATGGACTTCCTATTCTAAGGATCTTCTTTTTTTTGTTTTGCGGTACCGGGGATTGAACCCAGGGGCATTTTACCTCTGAGCTACACCCCCGGCCCTATTTTTTATACTTTATTTTGAAACCGGGTCTCACAAAGTTGCGGAGGGCCTCACTAAGTAGCTGAGGCTGGCCGGCCGCGAACCCTGATCCTCCGGTCTCTGCCTCCCAAGTAATGGGATTACAAGCGTGCGCCACCACGCCCGGCTTCTAAGGATCTTATTATACTGCAGAGATATTTATTTAGCTAAAACAAAGGTTTTGTTGAGGCAGATTAAAACACTAAAACAAAGAAGCAAAGGGGGAAACAAAGCACATTTGTCTAGTTTTGGGGACAAATGCTGCTTAAGAAGTTCTTTTAGATAGCATTTCAAGAACCCACTTTTGTCAATATTCACAAAGTTGACTTGACACAGTTTATTCTGGCCTCAAAATGGTGCTGGCATTTACAATATAATGAGTACTAATTTCACACAAAGTGCAAGCACTAATTTTGTAAGAAGTGGTATTATCTACATTCGTATTCTTATTTATTTTGACTTAAGCTTGTCAAATTTATTTTTTTTTAAGTTTCAAGAAATTCTACTAATAGATACTATCTGATACTGGGAATTAACAGGAGCATTCTGCCTCTGAATTACCCAGCCCTTTCATTGTATTATTATTATTTTTAAATTTTGAAACATGGTCTTGCTAAGTTGATGATACTGTTTTGGAACCTGTGGTCCTCCTGCCTCAGCCTCCCAAGTACTAGGATTACAGATGTGCACCACTGCATCTGGCACTATGTGATATTTTAAAGAAGAAGAATGGAGAGATTTCTTAAAGTTTCATTTAATGAACAAATTCTATGAACTATATTTTAGAAGCTATGTTTTAGAAACATAGTGTTGCACTAAGCAAAACAATCAAAAGAGCTGGCTTGACCAAGAGTTGCAGGCCGAAAGGAAGAAACTTAGGTGACTGAGCTAAAATCAAATACAATAAAAACAATACCAAATGTCTAGCAAATGAGGAGGAATTAAGTGTGTTATTTAGTTAACTGTTGAATGAAAGCTCCAATTATAAAACATTTATAAGACATTTTTAAAGTGATGAGAACAAAAAAATACTGGATGCAGATTTGGGTATACATCAAAATCAAACACAAGTTATATATGAGATTCAAAATTAAAATAAGGACCTCCCTGTTATATTAAAAAGCCATCATATATGCAAAAATACCTGTGCTAATTTGGAATGATATTTTTAAAAATACACTCAAGAGCATTCATTGTGTAGGATATTGGGGGATTAATTATTGAATTACCTTAATACATACAAATTAATTATCAAATTCTATAGGGACTGCCAAATCATGCCCATGATTGGTTGTTTGAATTGTCTTTATTTTTACTTATTATTTTGAAGAAAATAGATTAGAGGAATTTACAACATGTACAGGAACAGCACTCTTTATCCAGTTTCCCTCACCATGACTCAAAGAACATGACTTAAAAAACAAACGTTTATGTTATGGTAACTAGAAAAGTAGAAGCACAATCAAGGTTAGAGTATATAATTAGATGCAACAAACTGGGAGACAAAAATTCCAAATCAAACAAATTCAAAGACAGCAGCAGCCATAATGAAAGCAAGTCTAGATGAATGTCAGAACAAACGAGTTAATGTGAAAAGAATCAACAGCTATTTAAAAAGAAAAAAAACTACTTGTTCTTCCAATGACTGTCCCAAGTCCCAATCTACAGACCTCTCAAGGAGGGAGCAGTTGGGTTGTGAAGGAACGCTTGAGAATGCCTGCTTATTTATTAAATACATCAACGCCCTGAAGATTGCCAGGGAGTTGCAGCGTGTCCGCAGGAACTTTTAAATCATATAAACTGCAATAAAGTGAGGGCCTTAAGGTTATCTATATATTATTTAATAGCATTTTTCAAGTCTCCGGTCATCCTCCATTTTCCTGCTGGTGCAATGGTTTATGGAGAGGATTCTGTATCCCTGTGCCAGAACTCATCAGCAGCTGTGCACACTCATAAATCTGGGGCTGAACAAACACACTTCTCTGTAGATAAATTGCTCCCTCTGGCTGGGTTGTAGCATAATTTCATGATTCTTTCCACAGGATATTTTAGAGTATTTTTATGACACAGAATATCTCAGGGTCCTAACTTTTTGTAGGGCCCAAACATACATAAACTTTTTAAAAAATTGGCATATTTTAAAACTGATGATTTTATTATCACTAGGATCTTAGGATCTCTATGTTACTGGAAGTTTACTAATTTTTAATGGCTCATTGAGTAGGATTAAGTTGTTTTTTAGTTTTCATTTGTTAAGTATATATCCTATTTTCTTCAGTGGAGAGTGCATATTTGCAAAAGACACCACCCTAAGGCATTGAGCTTTAGTGAATAGTTAGCAAACAGACTTAATAGTGTGTCAAAGCAAAAGCAGACCATGCCTAAGATATGGATCCCAAGCAATGTTATTACACAGAGCTCATAGTACCTACCAGGAGAAAATCATGTTATAGACAAAATGTTTCATGTGACCATGCCAAATATTTATGGATTATAAGAAGAAAGACAATGAAAAGGAGTTGTAAAACCAAACTGGAAAACAACTTCTATTCAGTATTTTCTAAGGACTGAGAACTAACCAGATTATAGGAACTAAATATACATAAATAGTAAGATCACCTGGATTCATAGGATGTAGTTATATTTTTTTATTGCAAAACTGTGGGTAATATTATTAGCTGCTTGGATGAGCTGGAAAAGGGGCTGTAAGAATGGTTGCTATGCTCTCCACGCCACTCTGGCTCTCTTGGCTGTGCATTCTCCATTCTGAGCAAAACAAACAAAACAAAACAAAACAAAAACAAAAACAAACAAAACAGAACCTGCATGCATAAACATAGAAAAGGGAGATTCAAAATTGCAGGTGTAAATATGCCAGCAGGTGAATAATAGTAGTAGAAAGAAAAAATATACACACACATGGCCTTTGCATGCATTTCCTTACTTTTTCCTTTGGGCTGTTCTGTTGAAAGTAATACAAACAAAACCATGGCTTTTAAAAGCTTTAAAGATAAAATGTACTACCAACACACTGATAGTGTGCAAATGTTCAACCTCTTTCCCTATTTTCCCCTCGTAAATTTAACAATGAATGCTGCTCTAAAGTACTGCCACTTATCAGAAGTAGTTCCATAATTTGATTGAAAAACATTGTTTAACAATGAATTAACCCAGAATTATACTACTTAACCATTTTAAATTACATATCCCTTGTAGTCTTAAATAAACACATGTGAACAGATAAACACATTGTACAAATAAACACATGCGCACAAGTTCAGAAGCACAGATGTATATATGATTCCATTCATGACATAAAGGAACCCGTTAGCTCCTGATCCATACTGGTATATTGAAAATTAATGGAACATTTACTTTCTAATATAAAAGTGCTTCATACTTAACATTGTTCAATTTCTTTTAAAGCAAACAATTCTTTGAAAACGATTGCTCACAGAAAGTGAAGGGTCATATGTTTTCTCGCATATATGGAAGCTAAGGAGTAACAGGATACCAGAGGGACTTCAGGTAATAGAGGAGAAACCCCAGTGGAGCCAGGGAGGTGGTCTAGGGGAAGGGTGGGGAGAGGAAGGATCAATGAAGGAATCACTTCCACTGATATTATGTACATATGTGAAAATACCACTGTCATTCTCCATATCCTATCCTGGCAAGGGGGAGATGGGGAGGGAGCCGGGGGAAAACCCACCAAGTACTGTGTGCATGTATGTCACTATCACTATAAACTACATTATGATGTGAGACTATAACGCATCCATAAAAGTATAAAAATAAATAAATAAAATAAGTGCTACAATTTTCAAAAAATAAAAATGAAGTTTGTATTAAAAATAAATATATGAAGTATTTATTTTCATAGCTACCAAATACTTCTCATAGCAGAAACCTCAGAAAATATTTGACCTTCTTGCACTCTCTTTCTGCCTCCTCCACTTCTCTACCCCATATATAGTTTTTTCTTCTACGTTAATTCTTTAAGCAAACATGGCATTTTAGTGCTCATCAAATATAAGACTGGAAAGGGAATTATTTGTAGTACCTTCTGCTGTTTTTTTCGTTTTCTTGGAATCTGAAAATACAAAGTTAAATTATAAATAAAACAGATATGATAAATCGGTAACTGAGTAACTCACAACAAAATTTCTATGAACACTAAAATAATTTTCAACACAATGGATTTACTGCATGAGATGTTTCAAAAATATGACGCTTAAGGAGCAACCATTGCCAGGAGTGGTGGCGCACACTTGTAATCACAGTACTTAGGAGGCTGAGACAGGAGTATGGCAGGTTTGCAGCCAGCCTCAGCTACTTACTGAGGCCCTCCACAACTTAGATCCTGTTTCAAAAAAATAAAGAATAAAAAATAAGGCTGGGGATGTAGCTAGGAGGTAGAATGCCCCTGGGTTCAATCCCCAGTACCACAAAAATAAATAAATAAATAAATAAATAAATAAATAAATAAATAGCAACCATCTTGTTTCCAAAAGGAAGAGTATTAGAGTGAAGCAGGAGGTAAGAATCTTTGTGAAGTATAAGATATAAAAAGAAAAAATGAAAGAAAATATCCATATACAATTTGCATGGAAATTTCATTGTGCCTATAGAAGTCAGTGACTTTAATAGCAACTGAAACTGAACATGGTCTGAAACTGAACATGGTATATAGTCTGTTTCCATACAGAGGAACTGGAGCCCATGAAGTAAGCTTGTAGTTTTATTTGCTCAGTCTCAGGCAGTCCAGGTGAACTGCATTGCTCTCTCTGAATATTAAACCCTTCCAGCACAGATACTCAATTATTCTCATTGGCATGGAAAAGAAATAGATTGGTTTTGTTCTCAGGCTACTTAAGAACATATTACATTTATAACTTCTATGTGGTAATGCATATTCAATGGTCAACAGATATCTATTTTATTTTTTAATAGAAGAACATTTAGCCTAATTATGATAAAATTTTTATTCTCCAATAGGCCATAAACTCTATGTTCCCATCACTTGAAAATAAAAGCAAAAGGTATTATATCATTTACTTTAGGATGGAAGTCCTTTTAGTTTAAGTTTTTTGCTGGAAACATGTTTTCTTTGTCCTTTCTTTGGCCTCTTATATAACTTAATTTTAAAACTTTCTGACAATTACTGAAATTAGAACCATAATAATGAAGAAGGAAATGATATTTGCTAAATGTAGACAAATTGCTTTCTGGCTAACAACTATTTGGCTTAGAACCGGGAACAGTAGATATTCACCAATAATATACAAGTTAAGGGATTTGTGTGCCTTATAGTGTTGTGATGGTGTCATGGTATCTATGACTCTACTTCCATGATGAAGTAACGGACCTGATATGTTTTAAGATAACGATATGCTTTTGTCTATTTGCAAACGGCAGTTAGATGTTCAACGAAGTTGTTCTATGAAAAATAAAAATGATAACCAGTGCTGGTAAGAATGTGGTGAGATTGTAAAAACCCATTTTCATAGAATTGAAAGGTGAAAACACATTTTAGGAAAGCAACCTGGGGAAGAATTCAGGTTCTAACAAAAACTAGCATTTTTTTGATGTGCTAATTCTATTTCTAGAAATCCAGAGAAAGACACAAAATTGTAAATGTATATATAGGAAGATGCTTTTTCCATGGCATTGTTTTACACCTCTAAATAACAGGAATATTTAGATTAGATGAAACAGCATACTTTGAATACTAGGGGAATTGCCATACTCACACAGTGGAAAAATGCACTAACTGATGCATTATTAAAATGATGGTTTTAAGCCCAGCACAGTGACACACACCTCTAATTCCAGTACTTGGGAGGCTGAGACAAAAGGATCACAGGCCAGCCTCAGCAACTGAGACCCTGCTTCAAAATAAAAATAATAGGGCTGGGGGGTGTAGCTCACAGTTAGAATGTTCCTGGGTTCCATCCCCAGTACTCCCCCAAATGACAATTTTAATAAAAATCATTAAAATGATGACTTTTCAGATTGCTACAATTGGGAAAAATATTAACTGAATAACTAGGTGCTGGCATGGGCTGGGTGTGGAAAGCTCAATACAATATGTGTATCTGTGGAATGTTTGTTATTTTAATTTCCCTTTCTTCTCCCTAATAATAAGAATCAATCATATATTGTATTCAATATCAGTTGTGTTGATATGAAACAATAAAACATAAAGTCTAGGGTTATGTAAATGATAGTACATATTGAGTAAAATAAAACATTTCATAAAATATAAATGTAAAATAATAAGCCATGATCTAACCAAGTAGGTCTTTGAAAAGTTTAATAAATTTGCTTTAAGACAAGTCACAGTTAAATGTCATCATAAAGATCTGTCCTTTGGGGCTGGGCGATGTGATGCATGCCTATAATCCCAGTACTTGGGAGACGGAGTCAAGAGGATCACAGGTTCAAGGCCAGCCTCAGCAACTTGGTGAGACTCTCAGCAACAAAGTAACATAAAAAGGGCTGGGGGTGTAGCTTGAAGGTAGAATGACCCTGGGTTCAATCCCCAGTAACTCCCCCCACAAAAAAAATTGAGTTTTTTAGTTAGGAGTCAACAGCTCAACAAATTTATACAAAAATCCGAGCAACTGAAAAGTAGGGGGAGGGAATAGGGTGGGATTTGAGGGAGGGCTAAATGAGCAATGTGTGCATGTATGATGCTGCTACCCTGATGTGTATCAAAATGTAAAATTACAATGCACCGATAAATGAATATAAAAAATAAAAAATAAAAGAAGTGAAAAAAACAATAAAAAAGAAAAGTATAGTATTTGGAATTGAAAGATCACATACTGACCCCAAAGGGCTATTAGTACTAGCTGTTAATATCTATGCTATTAAACTGCATAATGCCCTCTCAGCACTTTTGCTGAAACAGCTTAAAATATTTTAAAGGTTTACTTGGTGAATATACTTCCCTGAGGACCATTTGCCCAATAACCTGAGCAACGGGTTTTTATTAAAAACGTTAAGGCCTCCGGCACCTGTGTTTTAAAAGCAGCACTGTGTTCAATCTGCCACTCGCTCTTCTCTAGCAATGCATCAGGTATGGTCCGTTACATTCAGAGCCATGCCAGAGGAAAATGAAATGCCATTTTTTTTTTTTTTGTGGTACGAGGGATTGAACCCAGGGGCGTTCTACCTCCACGCTATACCCCCGGCCTTATTTTTTTATACTTTATTTTGAAACCAGGTCTCACGAAGTTGCGGAGGGCCTCACTAAGTAGAGAGAGAGAGACAGGGAGAGAGAGAGAGAGAGAGAGCTGAGGTTGGCCTCGAACCTGGATCCTCCGGTCTCCGCCTCCCAAAGTACTGGGATTACAAGCATGTGCCACCACGCCCGGCTGAAATGCCAATTTATTTTAAGGGAAAAATGAACGTTTTGGTAAAAGTGTACTAATGCTGGTAATGAAGTACCCCATCTCCTTTGTGGAACCTGCCTGATTGACATCCTTTTCAGTTATAATACCAGATGTTTTGCTTTATTTTTCAGCATTATTCCTCTTCAGGTATCAACTCCGAAGCCCTAGAACTTGGGGTCAATTCTCAAAAGCATTCAACTCTACTTGTACTAATTGCAGTAAACAATGAATCTCATCTGGCGACCGCCAATTGATTTTTGACAAAGGGGCTAAAAACATCCACTGAAAAAAGATAGCCTCTTCAACAAATGGTGCTGGCAAAACTGGCTAACCATATGCAGAAAAATATAAATAAACCCCCCTTCTCCCCTTGTACAAGAGTCAACTCAAGATGGATCAAAGAACTAGAAATCAGACCAGAGACTTTGCAGCTACTTGAAGAGGGCATAGGTCCAACACTTCAACACATAGGCACAGGTAAAGACTTCCTTAACAAGACCCCAAAGGCACAGGAAATGAAAATGAGGATTAATACGTGGGATTGCATTAAACTGAAGAGCTTTTGTGCAGCAAAGGAAACTATCAAGATCCTCAACAGAGAGCCGACAGAATGGGAGAAGATTTTTGCCAGCTACCCCTCTGATAGAAGACTAATATCTAGAATATACAGAGAACTTAAAAAAAAATCACCACTAAAAAAAAAACAAATGTTTCTTAGTGGAGTGATATCCTTCAGAAAAGAAAGAACTCTTAAAATTCTAGACCCAAGGAATTCATCAACTAAGCTGAGATTAGATGAATAAGATCTACCTGGATCTGCTAGTCCAACCCCAATAACAGCTAGTGATCATATACACATGATTAAGACTTCTCAAACCTAAAAAGCTCATGAGAATGTAACTCCTAATAATAATAAGAATATCATCCATTATCTGGGAGATCAGAACATAAGTATCTATTCATATTTCTTGTGGCTATGATATTTATATTAAGTACTATATATTATTGATTCATTCATTTAATGAATCAGTAATTTGTTGACCAATGTGGAAACTAAGAAACTATGTTAGTCCCTATAGAGGATAAAAGTGATTTGGACATAGTCCCTTTAGTCAGAAGGCTTAAGTCGACTAGAGTACAAGGAAAATGAATACAGGCAACATGAAGTACAAAATGTCAAGAAATAAGTGGCGGAAGAGAGACACCAATAAACTCTGATGGCAGCGATAGATGACAGTATTTTTAGTTGGGAGGACCAGACTTCTTAGGGGAAGGAGAAAGCATACTGCACTCTGAAAAACTGCAGGATAGAAGGTAAAAGAAAGGGTAACTCCATTAGGATAGCAGCAAGACAGCACATTTTATATGTAAACTAAAGAGCCGCTTTGTATAATTATAGTATAGAAGTGAAGAATATGGATGAGAATATAGAATAACATCTCTCCCACAGGGTGCCCTGGTGGCCTTGCACATGTCCACACAAGCCACACAGGTAAAGGTTTGAACCACAGCTAATTTGAATCCTAGCAGGATGGCTTGTGATGCTCCTGGAACACAGTAGCATGGGAGGAGTGTGGGAAGCTGCTGAGGCACCTCCAGTACGCCTTCCCATGTCTCCTGGGAGGCTGCGATGTTTCTCCTCACCTCCTGAGTGTTCCTGCCTAGAGCCCCTGGAACTGAGCTGTAGACCACAAAGTCAGATGGCCAAAATCTCGACTTGGCTTCTCAGCAAGGAAGGGGCCCTGATTTGTGTTGCATTATCATCTAGTTCCATTTGTTTCGGTTTTTATCATTTTTGGATTACAGGACTGGTATTTTTAGCTACTCTTGCTTTTGCTTTCTAGGAGGAAAGTAGTAAATTATCTCAATCTCTCAAGGTGTCCTTGTATCTTTGCTGCTGGAATTATGGCCGTGACCTTGAAGTTGCCTAGATGTGTATTTGGCAGTTCAGGAAATGCAATTCAGAAACAGAATAAGAGAATTTTAATTGAAGGTCAAGGCCTAGAGAGCATATTCTGTGGTCATTGTAGAGTAACTCAATATTTTAAAGAGTTAAAGATATAAAAAGTATAGTGAATACAGTTAAATATTTAAGAAAGAGATAATATTATAAGCATGATAACTATTTCTGTCAAAGACTCTCAAACATTTTCATCTCAGGACTCCTTTAAACTATTAACAGTTATTAAGGACCCAAACAGCTTTTTTATTCTTTTTTGATGTTAATAATTTTATTTTATTTTAGGTGTTGGGGATTGAACCTGGGGGCATTCTTCCTCCGAGCTACACCCTCATCCATTTTTTAAAATTTGGTTTTGAAATGGGGTTTCACTAGGTTGCTAAGAGTCTTGCTACATGGCTGAGGCTGTCCTTGAACCAGCGATCCTCCTGTCTCAGCCTCTCAAGTGTTGGGATTACAGATATGCATCACCATACCCAGCTGGATGTTTATAATTTTAAAAATTAAAGCTAAGGAAATTTTTAAAAATATGTATCTTTTAGTTGTTTACTAAAATAATAAACCTGTTACATATTAATATAAATGTTATTTTTATAACAAATATATTTTCCAATATAAAAAATGGTGAGATGATTGACTGTTTTTATACTTTTGCAAATCGTGTTAATGTCTGGTGAATTAAAAGGCAGACTTGAGCCAGACTTGGTGACACATGCCTGTAATCCCAGTACTTGGGAGGCTGACACAGGAGGATTGCAGATTCAAGGATAGCCTCAGCAATTAGTGAGACTCTCATCAACCTAGTGAGATCCTGTTTCAAAAATAAAAATAAAATAGGGCTGGAGGTGTAGCTCAGAGGTAGAATGCCCCTGGGTTCAATCCCCAGTGCCACAAAATAAAATAAGATAAAATAACAGACTTGCATATCTGTTTGGGTATTTAGTCTTTTGCAATATCACAAATCATTTAGTCTCTGGAAAATTCCGGTACACACTCATGTGAGAATGAGAGTAAAAAAGGCCAATGGTGGTTTCATTTTTTTTTTTTTATAGAAATAGTTTTGATGCCGGGCGTGGTGGCGCACGCTTGTAATCCCAGTACTTGGGAGACAGAGACTGGAGGATCCGGGTTCGCAGCCAACCTCAGCTACTTAGTGAAGCCTCCGCAACTTCGTGAGACCCGGTTTCAAAATAAAGTATAAAAAATAGGGCCGGGGGGTAGCTCAGAGGTAAAACGCCCCTGGGTTCAATCCCCTGTACCACAAAAAAATAAATAAGTAAATAAAAAATAAAAATAGTTTTGAGCTAGAAGAACCATGGAAAGGTTCTCAGAGTCGCCCTGAAGGCACTGACCACTTTTTCTGAGGTCTGGTTTGGGAGATCACTGTCCTGGTTGACGTGAGCACTTAGTAAGGCCAACTGCAGTCACAAATGGCAATGCGAGGTCACAGCCTGAGGACTCGAGGCTGCTTTGCAATGAAGGTTATAAGGGAAGATTAAACAAAGGAGAGTTTAATCAAACTAAAAATTATGGAGGACTACATTTCAGAGGCAGAGGAAAAGCTGGGGTTGACACAACAGAATGTGAGTGTTGACATCTACAGGGAGAGTGTTCCATATGTTTTATTGCTGGTCAGACACCGGATCACTTGAGTCTTCATGGGCAAAGCTCTGCCTAAGCTCTTATAAATGTTGCATATTGATTATAGATACTTTTTAAAAAATTTAAATGAGGCATAGAAGCCAGGAAAAATAGGAAATGTCCTAGAGGCATAAGAATAGGGGGGAGCAAATACAAAGCTTAAAGCTGTGGAATTTTAATTTGACTATTGCTTTTAATGCTTTGGTTTGAATGCCAAATGAATTAAATTAACTACTCATATTATTCCTTTACTTAAATCAAATGATATGTTGCTTTTTATTCCTAAGAGGAAAAGCTAGAGGGATAATTAGAATTTCTGAGGACATAGTCTCTGTCTAAAACTGTGCCAGGAACTTACTATCTCTCTATTCTTACATAACATCTCTGTCTACTCACCAAAGTATTAATAATATAAATGGTGTAATTTCCCAAAATACACTAAAAAGATCTGCTATAGGTATATGGGGAAATAATGCTGATTTTAATCTCTTCATAAGAAACACACCAATAGATTCTGGTTATCTTTCTTAGAAGACTGGTATTGCTCTCTCTGAACAAATAATAACCAACTAAAATGTCTTCTCTTTCTCATGCATGTTAATTTTTAGTTTTCTGTTTAGCAGAAGTAGAATGTGACTCTCAAGCTATTGTGATTATATAAAATTCTGATGACATTAAATATAAAATAGAACCTTTGCTTTCTTATATTATTTGCTTTCTTATATTATTTTCAGATCATAATTAGAATATAATATTCATTTTCAAAGTCTGAAGTGATATTTTGTAGCCACATGCTATTTTTATTAAGAAAATGAATTTAGGAAAAGAACCAGTAGTGGAGAGCCTCTGCAAGTGTCAGATTGTGTGGTAGAAACATCTCTCTAAACAAGACAACAGTGAGCAGGTCAGCCTTAATGTTCTCCGCTTGACTAAATTTAGACAGCTTTCTTCCTGCCTATACACCTCTGGCCTCTTTCTTCTTTGGACTTTCACTTTAGAAACCTGTAATCATAAATTCTTTCTCTGAATCATAAATTCAGAGAAATACAAATCTCTGTAGAAGATTTGTATTTCTCTGAAATACAAATCTTCTACAACCCAGAAATGTCTTTCACAGGACCTGAGAGCCAAACCTTTGCAATGTAATCATCAAGAGGCTAGCACCCCTATCTGCAATCTTCTGGGAGGTGGGTAGGAGCCTAACTGTGATTAAGTGCCAATTAGAATACACATATAAATGGTGTAATTTCCTACGTGGCCTAACCATGTTGAGCACCCTCCACCTCATTATATTCCAGTACTTTTCTGCTGGCCAACCCAGTACTTAAAATCTCCCAGACTTTTTCTTTCAGTGGAGTTGAGTTCAATCTCCTCCTCTACTAATAGACTTGACCCCTGCAGCAATGGTCTTGAATAAATTCTTTCTTGCCTGTTTAGTTCTATCCAGGGCAATTTTTCTTTGGTAACAAGATATATATTACTCCATATCATGACATGCTTTAACAGGCATGTGATATGCAGGGGGTGACTGTAACTTATTTACAGATTAATAGAGCCAAGTAACATTAGTTGCTGTGTGTGTCAGACATAGAAGGAGTCTAAATATAGAAGAACAGGGTCTGTATTTTACAATTTTAAAAAAAATTAATAAAACTGTCAACAGAGGGGGAGGCATAGGATTTGCAAAGGTTATGACTTATCCCTTATGTCTTGAGAAAGACTACACTAAAATTACTTTTAAAGAAGTAGCTCATCCTTTTGTGTGCAGTGAGACAGAAGAAGCACAGGCAGGCAAAATGTATGCAGACAATAGGTCCAGTTATCCAAAGGGAACATAGCCAACCAAGAGAGCAGTCAAAACTCAACTTTGAATTTTGGTAAATTTTTCTTATAAAAGGCACATTAGGATTTGCAAATAACATACCTTCCTTCTTTTCATCCTTTTTAGCTGATGCTGAAATAATGGAAATAAAAATATTTTAACATATTAAATGACCATTCCTTAGAACATTCACGGAAGTATTCATAAAGTCAGTGGTCAATTATGAACTAATTAATCCACCAAAATCTGTAATAAGAGTACACCTAAAATATTATTTCACGTGAAGATTTGTTTAAAACTCAGTAATAAGCATATAGAAAATACAAAATAAGAATATACTGTTATACAGACAAGAAGTCAAGTTTATAAGTACATGTTGAATATAAACTAATTCTAGTTTTCAAATTGTTAAGTCTGAGAAAACCACAATTACTCTTAGAAGGTCATAAATCATGGACTATGAATGGATCTATCAAAAAATGAAGGTGATATTTTACAAATTATCTACATCTAGCTTCTAAAGAAATATATATCAGCATACCATCTATCTTATTGTAGTTATTTATTTTTTTAATTTTTATTTTTTTAAATTTATTACATTTATTGATGCATAGTAGTTGTACGTTTTGATATGTGTCAGAGTATCAGAAGCATGCATGCACACATTGCTCATTTAGCCCTCCCTCAAATCCCACCCTATTCTCTCCCCTTCCTTCCTTTCCGTGCTCATCATAGTGATTGACTCTGATAAGTTTGTGTGTACACCTCATGTGCATTAGTGTATTTCCCTCTTCCCCCCTCCCATCTCCCTCAGTTAGGTTACCTTCTTTGCTCAACTAAAGTTTTCTCCTTAAGAGTATATTAAATGTCTCATTTTGGGAAGGAGGAATGAATATCCACTTCACCCCCTCCTGCTTAGCAAATGTCTGCTGTCTTTACATAGAGAAAAAGGCACAGAACTCTTCAGTCATCTTTGATTCTGATTTCCTCTGTGGTGGCATTCATCTGATTCTGGGTCAGGGTTCTAATTCTGCATACAGGTTGTAGCTTATAGTTAATACCAGAAGCATTTAGAGAAGGTGCTCCATTGGCTTGGGAATGTTCCTAGCAGGATGGCCTTTGGTTCCATTTAAAGATAATTCAGGAGTCAAACTCAATTCAGAGAAGTGTTTGGTCACATTATTAAATCCCAGGTTGTACACACCCCGCAGAGTAACCTATCTGGCTGAAATAAAATGTCAGGGACCACTTAGCACAACATCTAGGACTACTTTGGACTATTACTCTACAGTGCCATTGTTCCCAAGGCACTTGCAAGTGTATTTTCCCATCATTTCTTCACAACCACCTTGCAATAAAGACAGCCCAGAGCAATAAACTAAGACTCAGAAACAT
>PVJS01005700.1:0-63037 GCA_004027185.1 Glis glis | reverse complement strand
CACACACACACACACACACACACACAGACACACACAGACACACACACACACACACACACACACACACACACGATATGTAGCCTCAGAGCTTGGTATTCAAAGATCAGGCCTGTAACTTTCACCTCTGTCCCTCCAAGACCCTTTGGCAGTGTGTCTTATTCCAGTTTGCCTCAGGGGGGTGCTGTTCTGCTGTTCCTGGATGCATTATAGATTCTGTGCCATAGAGTCTAAGCAGGGATTTCTTCTCCTTCAGAAGTGTTCATCCCGCCGGGCATTGTGGCGTACGCTTATAATCCCAGTACTTGGGAAGCTGAAACAAGGATCGTGGGTTCACAAGCCAGCCTCAGCTACTTAGTGAGGCCCTCCGCAACTTCGTGAGACCCTGTTTCAAAATAAAGAACAAAATAGGGTTGGGGGTATAGCTTGAAGGTAAAATGCCCCTGGGTTCCATCCCCAGTTCCAAAAAAAAAAAAAAAGTGCTCATCCTTAGGGGTTGCATTTGCTTTATCTCATCTGCAGGACATCCTTCGTACCCTTCCTCATAAAAACTACCCTCTTAGGCTAAATGACAGGGACAGCATTCCCATGATTAGTCTCAACGTCCCAAGACCACTTTGTCCATCATCCTGCATTATGTCTCCTCGCCCCGCCTACCCAGCAGGCTCCCAGCTGCCCTGCAGTGGAAACCCCACTCTCTCTAATCAAATAGAATGAGACCCTCCTCTCCAGGGACCCTCGATCTCCCAGCAGTGCAGCTTCTACGCTGGGAGGAGCCGGCGAGGGGAGATGGGGCTCCTGTTGACACCTGCCCATGTGATGGGCTGTAGAGGGATGAAGTAGGACTGGTCTTGGCACGACCACTTGCTCTGAGCTCGTGTCACGCACCCAGAGCAGGGACAAAGTGAAGGAGGGTCTCCTGGCCATGGGGAAAGGAAAGTCGTCAACAGAGCAATGGAGAGAGTAAGTGCGAGCCGGCGTCCTCTGTTTCACGGGTATGGACACGTATCTGGGATGGGAGCAAATGGAAGTTTAATCTGGTTTGGATTTAATGAGAAAAGCTGAGACCGTATCGAGCACGTGCTTCTTTACTTGAGATGCGAGTCTTCTCTAAGTGAATTACCAAAGCCCCAGATAATGAGATTTTGCAAATGGCTGCATGAAACAAAGGCCACAGCTCTGCTCTTCCCCATCTGAGAGGGTGGCTTTCCGCCCCTTGGCTTTATTTTAACCAGCCCAGCTGCATCGCAAGCTGTGGAGGAGATGGAGCACGTCACAGAGAACAGCTGTTTTTTTTCTCTGAATGACCGGGGCTATTTGATGGGCAAATTAACAGACGGCTACATAGTGTGGCCCAGAATTCTGTCTTTGTGGAGGGATGCCGAGGGTGAACCAGCAACGGTCCATGGGGGCTGTTTCCGGGATTGTAACAAAAAGAAAAAAAGAAGGATGCTTCAGCCAGCATAGGTTTGCCATAGACTAGTGATGGTTCAGTGCCTTTTGTCTTTGATTTCATGATCTGCAGCCCATAGAATCATCTCGTGTTTCCCTTGGGCCAACTTGTCCGAGTCCACTCAAGTGCCTTCCAAAGGTTTCAAGGTCTTCTCGGGCTGGGAATATTTACTGGCTGCTTCATGACTGTGAGCCCATCCACCCGAAAAGAGCCAGGAGCCATAGGAAGAGAAATCAAAGGGATTAATACTGTGACAAGAGAGGATGGCCCAGAGTGGACAGCATCTCTTCCTCATTGAGGGAATATTCTTTAAAACCATAAACATTCATGAAACCTAAGTTGCTGGTGAACAAGGACTATTGTGTTCAACGTTTGGTGCAGGAGTCTCATTGGCTTCCTTGCAAGCATGCTGGCCATTAATTCCACGCGGATTTTGAGGGGTAGGAAGTCAGTATTTCATTCATTGATGTACCTCCTAGAGTCTGCAGTGGTTACTCCATGCCTTTACCTCATCCATAATAGTTGATATAGTTTCCCATCACCACAAAACCAGACACATCTTCCAACAAAGCAGAAAGACATACATTTTTAGCCACAAACATGATGTAGTATTGCCAGTATGCCTCCAAAGACACATGGACTCTTCTGGAACCTAGTTTTCCCATCTATCCCTCTTTTCTGAAACCTCCATGGTAATTTGTGCAAGAGTCCAATGAAGTAGAATCGTACCAAGGACTGGTGAAATATTTTTTTGTTTTACTGAGCTGCATAACGTGCTCCAGATAATGTGGGGGTGCTGGTTTCTACAGAGAGTAGACTGTGGTTTTAACTGACATCTGTAATGTGGCAGAAAGAAAAGATAGTTCCTTTTCTTTTTTTTTTTTCTTTAAACCAGTGACTTATTTTTCCAACAGGCTGAAAGACTTTGGACACAGGTTCCATTAAAACCTCATATAAACAGGAATTGCACAATTAAACACTATTGTAACCAGTCTTTCTGCTGAGTGGACTCATAGCTCTGAGGCTCAGGTAAAATATAGTTTAATCAAGGATGTCTAGTAAATAAAAGTGAGTCACTGCACGAGTCCATTTCCACCTTGAGATGTGGCTTTCCGCTGGGCGTGGTGGCGCACGCTTGTAATCCCAGTACTTTGGGAGGCGAAGACCGGAGGATCCGGGTTTGCGGCCAGCCTCAACTCTCTCTCTCTCTCTCTCTCTCTCTCTCTCTCTCTTTCTCTCTCTCTCTCTCTCCCTGTCTCTCTCTCTCCCTCTCTACCTAGTGAAGCCCTCCGCAACTTTGTGAGACCCGGTTTCAAAATAAAGTATAAAAAATAGGGCCGGGGGTGTAGCGCGGAGGTAGAACGCCCCTGCGTTCAATCCCCGGTACCGCAAAAAAAAAAAAAAAAAAGATGTGGCTTTCCTGGGTGCCACTGTGGACTCCGTTGTTGCTTTTGTCTCATGATTTTTTTCATGTTTTTGAGAATGAAAATCTCACTTAAGAGAGAGAAGTTAAGAAAAAATTCCCATAAAATTATATGATCCAGAATGGAAATCTATCCATTTGAAAATAAAACTACTTCCCCGTGTCAACAAGCAGGCTTTCTTTCTTGTAGAGAGCCCTTCTTCCTTCTAGATCACAGAAGAAATTATGTGAATTATCCCCAGAGAAATAAGGTTACCTCAGACACGGCTGAATAGTGCCATCTAGAAATGATGTGTTCCTAATTGGTCCACCAAAGTAGTTTCAGGACCTGCGCACATGGTCTGGTTCTGTGTTTTTCAAATGCCAGGGTCTGACACATTTGTAGGTCATGAAGTAAATTTATTTGCATGTAACTAGCATTCAGTATAACAAAGGAAGACAGAATAAAAATTTTAAACTAGATTATTCCCAGTAGGAAGGGTAAGTACTGTTTTGTGAAATGTTGGTTTCAGAGGCGGAGGTGCATACGCGTATGTGCATGTGTAAGCGTGTGCTGTGTTACAGTGTACAATGGAAAGCTGGGTGTGGTGGCGCACGCTTGTAATCCCAGTACTTGGGAGGCTGAGACCCGAGGATCCGGGTTCGCGGCCAGCCTCAGCTACTTAGTGAGGCCCTCCGCAACTTAGACCCTGTTTCAAAATAAAGAATAAAAAATAGGGCCGGGGGTGTAGCTCGGAGGTAGAATGCCCCTGGGTTCAATCCCCAGTACCGCAAAAAAAAAAAAAATGTACAATGGAATTTTTTACAATGGGTCACTGATAAAGAATTCAGTAAACATATATGGCATACTATGTCCAGGAGTGGTTTGCTGTCATAGGGCAATGTTGTTAGGCAATTATTCTAGTAAGTCATATGAACATGGTAGGCAGAAGAATAAGTGGGAGATGGGGAGAGGAAAGAGGAAATGTGAAAATAAAAATTTCTGGACCAGCTGCCCCAGTTGTGATTAAACTGCAGGGAATCAGCAACCCTCCGCGGGAACAGGCTCCAGTTGCCTGGGCAGGTTTGCATTATATTCTCGGGGGCACTTTTCTGTCTCGAAGCCTGCAGCAGCAAGCACATGCAGATCTGCTGTCCTCGCTCAGGTATTGATGGGAGGATCCTCAAGTGTTACTTGCTGGTCTTACCTGGGGAGGGTGGGGCACAGTGGTGTGTTTGAGAAAGCTTAACCTTTGGGGTCAGACAGACCTGGGCCCTGCTGCTAGCTCTGCCATTTTCTAGCGCTTGGGCAGAACACTTTAAGCCTCTCTACGGCTCAAGTTTCCTCTTCTGTAAAACAGGCATAAAAATATCTACTTCATAAGGTTGCTCTGAGGGCTAAGTAGAGCAATTTATAGCAAGTAGCTTAGTAAACTCTAGTTCCCTCTATTTACCTGTGTACTGGACTCCCACCTGCAACTGGGAAACAGAGAAGAGACCATCTTGTAGGGAGGACCCTTTATTTTTTCTTCTCCATCATTACCTCATACAGTGACAGTTGCATGGGGAAGGAATGGGAGTGGACAGGGGACAGTCCAGAAGCCAGGCCAGGGCTCTCCCGAGCAGGCATGCCCAAATGGGGCTGCCATCTTCCTGCAAAGAGCCTGATTGTGACAGTCCCTTCCCCCATGACTCTGGGGAATGCCACATCGCCAGCAAATCCCAACTCTGCCTTGATGCCAGGCTGAGGGTGGCGGTCACCCAACAGAATGGCTTGTCCCTGGCATTCGGGGTCACCGGCTTCTTCTCATTGCATTGCACCTCTGTTCTTCAAGAGGTGAGGACATCACTGACCACTCCCCACATCCCTGGGTAATGAGTATCTGTGGCTCTCCTACAGGTGGAAGATATTACCGCCAGCCATGAGGCTGCTCTCCTGGAGATGGAAAATAACCACACGGTCGCCATCGCCATTCTGCAGGATGACCACGACCAGAAAGTCCAAGGTAGCCACCGGCCTGCGTGTGGCAGGAGGGGAGGGCTGTGCAGGCTGAGCCCTCCCTGCTGCAGTGTGGGAGCTCCTCCCTTCCTCCTCTTCCTTTCCTTCCTGGAACATCCCTTGTAGAGGTTCCTGTGAAAAGAAGAGAGAGAAATCAAGGATCCAGGTAGGGCTGGGCATGTAGCTCAGTGACAGAGCACTTACCTAGCATGTGCAAGGCCCTGGGTTCGATCCCAGCACTGGGGGAAAAAAAAAGGATTCAGGTAACTGTTTCTCTCCCCCAAAGCAGTTACTTTCAACTTTGTCTAAATATTGGAATCCCCTGGGGAACCGGGACAGAAGACAATACCAGCCTCGGTCCCACACCAAGGATCCTGATGTGTTGGTGGAGAGGACATCCAAGATTTCTTATAGTTCCTTGGGTGCTTCTCATACGGAGCCAGACTTGGGGACCACTCTCCTAAAGCAGGCATAGAAATCTTGGGCTCTGTCTTGTGTTATGGCCTTATAAAACTAAATGGGAACCCCAGTGTAGATGCACTTGTCCCATATTTGCAGTATTCCCAGGACCACAGCAACACCTCCAGTGCTTACACACCCTGAGCACAAGTTGAGCCTCCAGAACTTTCTTTCCTCATTTTTGTAACTGAAATATCTTTGTGCTATGGTTTGCATGTGGTTTGTCCCCCAAAGACTCATATGGTAGAGGCTTGGTTCCCAATGTGGCAATAGAAGAGGCAATGGAACCTTTAAGAGGCGGGGCCTCATGAGAGGTTCTTGAGTTGTTGGGGGTGTGTCCTCAGAAGGGACTACTGTGGTACACCAGTTTCTCTGGCTTCCTGTTTGGTGATGTGATCTTCCTCTTGTACTTACTCTGGGTTAGTCAACTTTCCATCACTATAATAAAATACCTGAAATAATCAACATATAAAGAGAAAATGTTTATTTTGGCTCATAGTTTTGGAGGTTCCAATCCATGATTGATTGACCTCATTGCTTTGGGCCTGTGGTGAGGAAGTACCCCATGGCAGGAGTGTGTGGCAGACCAAACCACTCACCTTGTGACCAGGACGCAAAAGAGAACAAGAAGAGGGCAGGGGTCCCCCAATCCCCTTCAAGGGTAGGCCTCCAGTGACCTAAGGGCCTCCCACTAGGCCCTACTCCCATGAGTGTCACAGGCTGGTGACCCAGCCTTCAGCACATGGGCTTTGGGGGTCATTCTAAATTCAAACTGTAGCATGCTCCCACCATGAGGCCTTTACCAGAGCTGAACTGATACTAGCACCATTGCCCTTGAACCTCCAGAACCATGAGCTAAGAAACCTCTTTTCCTCATAAAGTTAGCCTGCCTCGTGTATTTCATTATAGTAACAAAAAGCTGATTAACATGCTTTGGACACTTAGGGTTAGTCATAATGACAATGTTACTAAGTTTTATTAAAAATTTCCTTTGGGAAAGAAGAAGCTTTTTATACTTTCAGATGCATTTACATTAACACATGCAATTTTTTTTTTTTTTGCGGTGCCGGGGATTGAACCCAGGGGCGTTCTACCTCTGCGCTACACCCCCGGCCCTATTTTTTATACTTTATTTTGAAACCGGGTCTCTCTCACGAAGTTGCGGAGGGCCTCACTAAGTAGAGAGAGGGAGAGAGACAGGGAGAGAGAGAGAGAGAGAGCTGAGGCTGGCCGCGAACCCGGATCCTCCAGTCTCTGCCTCCCAAAGTACTGGGATTACAAGCGTGCGCCACCACGCCCAGCTACGTGGTGGGCGTAGTCTACCAGGTCATATTAATAGACCTGGTAGACTTTTTTCCTAACAAATGAAGTCTTACTTAGACATCACATCCAAGGCCTTTGAATTATATATAACATCAAGATGATGTGGGTATATGTAAAACTAGCTTAAAAATTCATTATGATGATTAGGACGATCCTCTCTATGGCTATTAAAATCAATCACGTAGACAGAGGCAGGTAGACCAGATTGATTTGATGTCAGTGAAATCAGCAACAAACTTTTTTCCCCAAGGTAAATTTCAACGATGACAACTTGATTTCTTACCAGCCCTTACCACCATTAGTTAAAAGATTTGGATCGCTGGGCGTGGTGGCGCATGCTTATAATCCTGGGGAGGCGGAGACCAGAGTATCCAGGTTCACGGCCAGCCTCAGCTACTTAGTGAGGCCCTCCGCAACTTCGTGAGACCCGGATTCAAAATAAAGTATAAAAAATAGGGCCGGGGGTGTAGCTCAGAGGTAAAACGCCCCTGGGTTCAATCCCCGTACTGCAAAAAAAAAAAAAAAAAAAAAAATTGGGTCAGTGGAAACCACAGAGCTTTTCCTAATTGTAGCTCATGCCAGCCTGAATGGTAATTTTTGGTCTCCACTATTCTCCTAAGCATATGATCCAGTCTGATTAATGAGACCTTTCCTCCCTCTAGTTGCAACATGAAAACAAATTGCTTGTGCAGCCAGAATGAGAGGGGCTTCACCCAGCTAATAAGACTCTTCCCATCTGGAGGAAAATAGAATCCATTTGCTTAATAACTCCTACATGACATTTCTTACTGTCTAACTTGCAAATTACTGCTGGGGATGACACTTTTCATGGAAGAGAATTACTCCAAACCCTCCAAGAGGAACCAGTCCAATTAGTCTTTCCTTCTGTCCGAGCCTCTTCACGCTGGATCTTTGCTCAAGCAAATCCCAGGTGTCTGTAGTTCTGAGTGGCCCAGAGGCCACCAAGATGTCCTTGTAGACACAGCACTGGCCCTGACCACCCCATCCATTCTCCAGAAAGCTAGGCTGGTAAGATAGCTACTCCACATGTCCACCCTCCTTGGAAAGCTCCTTTCTCAGCCCTAGAAAAGCCCTGGAAGGGGAAGAAAGCCAGCATTCAACGTTAAGTACCCTGGTGTTTTCCCATGAGGAAAAATGAGAAAATCAATGGTTGTTGTGCGCAAAGGATCTGACCTGGCCAGATGATGGAGCCGTAGGATGCAGAGTGTGTCTGTGTGAGCGTGCGCATGTGTGTACACATAGGTATGTGCACGTGTGTGCGTGCCCATGCTCTGCCGGCTTCTCTCCCTTTCTTTCCTCTTTCCCTCTTTTTTCCTCCTTGTTTCTTTATTTTTCCTAAATCACAACCTGGTCATCACATATAATTTCAAACAAGTGGAGGAGTCCCTTTAGCCTTGAATCTACCATATCCAGGAGTTATTTATTTAAATAATGTCACTTGTCATGGTCTGCCAATAGAGTCTTGTATTATCCTTTTCAAAAGAAAGAACAAGCCGGGCGTGGTGGCGCACGCTTGTAATCCCAGTACTTTGGGAGGCGGAGACCAGAGGATCCAGGTTCGAGGCCAGCCTCAGCTCGCTCTCTCTCTCTCTCTCTCTCTCTCTTTCTCTGCTTAGTGAGGCCCTCCGCAACTTCGTGAGACCCAGTTTCAAAATAAAGTATAAAAACATAGGGCCGGGGGCGTAGCGCGGAGGTAGAACGCCCCTGGGTTCAATCCCCGGTACCGCAAAAAAAAAAAAAAGAAAGAACAAGCTGGGCATAATGGTGCACGCCTTTTATCCAGTGCTTGGGAGGCTGAGACAAGAGGATCACAGGGTCAAGGACAGCCTCAGCAATTTAGTGAGGCTCTCATCAACTTAGTGAGACCTTGTTTCAAAAATAAAAAACTGCCGGGCATGTGGCACATGCTTGTAATCCCAGTACTTTGGGAGGCTGAGACTGGAGGGTCTGGGTTCGCGGCCAGCCTCAGCTCTCTCTCTCTCTCTCTCCCTGTCTCTCTCTCTACTTAGTGAGGCCCTCCACAACTTCGTGAGACCCGGTCTCAAAATAAAGTATAAAAAATAGGGCCGGGGGTGTAGCGTGGAGGTAGAACGCCCCTGGGTTCAATCCCCGGTACCACAAAAATAAATAAATAAAAAACTAAAATAGGGCTGGGGGTGTAGCTCAGAGGGAGAATGCCCCTGGGTTCAATCCCCAGTACCGCAAAAAAAAAAAAAAGAGCAACTTTACAATGTGATGTCTTCTCTCCAGAATTGATGTCTACCCATGAACTTGAAAAGAAAGAATTGGAAGAAAATTTTGAAAAACTGCGGCTGTCCTTACAGGTTAGTATTCCTTTGATTTTCTTAACTGATATCAAGATCATTATTCCCACTCAAACATTTATCCAGCACCTGTGTACTGGACCCTAAACTAAACAATAGAATAGACAGGCATATTCCTAGCCCGTTAGGAATCGGGTGTCGACTCAGAGAGCTGTGACACTAAGAATAACAGACAACAGCCGGGCGTGGTGGCGCACGCTTGTAATCCCAGTACTTTGGGAGGCGGAGACCGGAGGATCCGGGTTCGCGGCCAGCCTCAGCTCTCTCTCTCTCTCTCTCTCTCTCCTTCCTTAGTGAGGCCCTCCGCAACTTCGTGAGACCCGGTTTCAAAATAAAGTATAAAAAATAGGGCCGGGGGTGTAGCGCGGAGGTAGAACGCCCCTGGGTTCAATCCCCGGTACTGCAAAAAAAAAAAAAAAAAGAATAACAGACAACACCTGAAGGTAGCCCACACTTGGACCTAATGAATCGTACAGTTAGTGAGCACCATGCAGGTTCAGAGGGCTTGCTCAGCACCTGCTGTCGCCAGAAATAATCTAAGAAGTAACTGAACTGTGTTTGAAAAAAGAGGAGGGAAGATAACATTCCAGGCAGGAGAGTGGTGCAAAGAAAGTAGTGAAGGTCCAGATTCACGCTCCACATTCTGGGAATCTCAAAAGTGACTTAGTTACCTGGAGGGGGTGAAATGAAAAGCGCCCTTTCTGCTCCTCACTGCCACCTAAAGAAATGTTGCTCTCAGATGCCAGAGCTGCTGCCTGCTTTCTGCAGGTCGTCCAGGTCACATGCATCTCCCCCCTGCTTTCCGGAGCCCCAGGCCAGTTGCTTCTGTGAAAGACCAAGGACAAGCCGCCACCCTGGGCATTGGAGCAAGGGCGAGGCAGGTGGCCCAGTTTCAAGTGTAGAAACTCTAGTCATAGCAAAAGATTGCTTTTTAAATATTAGAGACACTTGTATCTGGAAATCATGGAAATATATAAGCAGGAATTTTCCTTCTTCCATGAGGGCTCCGTTTTCCCTGACAATGCACATTGCACAGAGCCTGCCCTACCAGGAAAGACTCCAGCTTGTGCAGATACCCACTGGCGCAGGTACCAAGTGCACTGTTCAAACATTTTGGAGGCTGAAGTGTAGTTCAGTGGTAAGGTGCTTGCCTAGTTTGTGCCGGGCCCTGCATCCCATCCCCAGCATGACACAGACACACACACACACACACACACACACACACACACACACACACACAAATTTAAATGTGAGGCTTCCTGCTATAAGCTACCACCAACCCACCCATGGGCCTGCAGTATACCTCCGCCACCCTCATGTAGCTTGTGCTCAACAAATTAACCCCGAACGGCCCTCCTCATGCAGCATGTTCTGCATCAACAGTTGCACAGTGTCTTTTTTTTTTTCCTTTTCTTACTTTCTTTTTCTTTTTTCTTTTTATTTGGGGATTGAACCCAGGAGCGTTTTATCATCCAGCTGGGAGCTACCTTTTTTTATTTTGAGACAGGGTGTCATTAAGTTACTGAGGCTGGCCTCAAATCTACAATTCTCCTGTCTCAGCCTCTCAAGTACTGGGGTCACAAGCATGTAGTACTGCTCCTGACTGCACAATTTCTTAACCATGAAAGTCACAGCCATACAGGGATGTAACAAAAATCCTATCTCATTCAAAACCGAAAGAAGTGAGGGCAGGAGTATAGCTCAGCGGTAGAGTGCTTGCCTAGAATGCATGAGGCCCTGGGTTCTGTTTCCAGCAACACACACACACACACACACACACACACACACACACACACGAGACTAGTGGCAAAATGAAGATCATTTAGTCTTTGTTCTGCCACCAACATCAAATGGTCATCTAGTCTGCATATTTCAGTTTTAACTCATCACCCTCCCTAATCTCCATTCGGGCTAGCCATTATTTGGTGCAGAGTATGGAGTTGCTCAAGCAAACCTCCTTGGGCTACTGCAGCTAGAGAGAAATCTGGTTTGGGTAAAGATTTGAACTTTGAGTTCAATCCCCTCTGCACCTGGTCTTACTAGCTTCGAGATCTTGGACAATTGTACCACCTCTGCAACCCTTAGTTTACTCACCTGTGAAATGGGGACGAGAACAGTGCCTTTCAATGTGTGAAACGGAAGTAGCACTGGGTTGGCTTGTGATAAGGGCTGATAAATAGCAGCTGTGACTGTTAAAATGGCCTCAGCATCGTTAGGTTTATCACCATCATCATTACTATGATCGCGCCATTCCTTGACTTCTGAGTGGGCCATTCTGGGTCTGGCCACCAGCTGGGTCTTTGTGCCTATTAGCCTGACATAAAGTAGCCACCCAAGCTGAACAGGAGCCTGTCCTGTGTGACTGCAGCAGCACCATTCTGTCCCTGTGGATCTGTTTTGAATAATGGTGAACAAGGCAGAAAAATCACAGCTTGGTATTTTAGATCCATCCTGGGTGATAACTGCCTGATGAGTTTTTTGTTGTTTTGTTTCTTAATGGTGGGGAAGAGGCGTGGAAGAAATACTTTCTTGAACAACACTCGTGAGGGATGGTGTGGAGTCATGTAGCCATAGACAGTTTTACGGTCGCGTTCTGGCAGGTAACTGCAGCTGCGCGGTGGACCTGTGCTGGGGCCCAGCAGGACCACCCTGGACCAAGAGTGCCACGTACCAGCTCCTGTGCATGCAAATCCCACGGACAAGTCTATCGCCCTAATGTAGGAGTATTTGCATATAATGGGACTGTAGGGAATTTTATTTCTTTTTTTTTTTTTTTGCAGTACCAGGGATTGAACCCAGGGGCGTTCTACCTCCGCGCTACACCCCCGGCCCTATTTTTTTTATCCTTTATTTTGAAACCGGGTCTCACGAAGTTGTAGAGGGCCTCACTAGGTAGGGAGAGAGAGAGAGAGAGAGAGAGCGTGCTGAGGCTGGCCGCGAACCCGGATCCTCCGGTCGGGAATTTTATTTCTTAAAAACAAAATGGCAGTAACTAGAAGAAAAAAAGAAAAGGAAAAGGAAAAGGAGCCTGTCCGGGGAGGTTTGCAAACCAGGGGCCTCTGCCATGATGCATGAGGGAAGCAGTCTGGCCAGCCCTTTATACATCACAGAACTGCCATGGCGAGTTACGAGCTGCTCCTACTGTTTGGAGGGATGAGGCCATTTCTCTGGCCAGAGGAGTTCATGGGAGACCCTAGTCCCTCTGTCTGGTAGTTGGAGTAGAGATGAGCAGGACAGGGAAAGGAATGGGACGGAGTGTCCAGCCAGCCCTCGTGAGAAGAGATGGGATTGACCACCCAGCTGTAATTGCGTCTTAGACATGCCCCCGCCCGGGTTTCACTCAGGCACCTAGGGGAAAGCTTCCAACATGGCGGATACAGCGCAGGCTCACGAAGCTGTGCGCAAAAGGAGATCGTTTCCTCCCTAAATGCATATACGTGAGGGAAAGGTTTCCAGAGTAAATAAATTCTACCAGGCAGAGAACTCGCCGTTTTCCACTTCTGGAAACTGACTGTTCCAGACCCTTTCTCTGGAACTCCCCCCTTTATTACAGCCGTCCCTTAAGCCGTACCCCACTTCCCTAAATAAACCTCCTTTATTCCACTATTTGTGCTTTCCATTTGAAATTTTTCTCTCGGGAAGCAAGGACCGAAGACGAGAGGTCACTGCCCTGTAATATTTATTTCTAGGAGAGATTATCACCCTTTAACAGTGGGAGGCCCTCTGAAGAGCCCCAGGGCGAGGTGGCCAGACCTCTAATCCCAGCTCCCCAGGCCCAGTCTCCTCTGCGGTGGCCCATGCAGAACCTGTCACGTTGTTCCTTGCAGGACCAGGTGGACACGCTGACCTTCCAGAGCCAGTCTCTGCGGGACCGAGCCCGACGCTTCGAGGAGGCTTTGAGGAAAAACACAGAAGAGCAGCTGGAGGTATCACAGCTTTCGGGGCCTCCTGGCCTGTGGGGGGTCCTGGAGTCCTCAGCAGTCTTGACCGAGAACAAGGCCTAGGTGCTGATGGTTGCTAAGTGACAGCTGGTCGTGACCTCCCCAGGATGCTTAAACAATGCCTGTCAGCACCTCTTCCCAGAGACAGACCATAGCTGCAGGTTTCTCCATCCACCTGTTATTTTTTGCTAAATCCCACAGAGCTCCCCAGACAGGGTCTCCGGGCTCTTATGATATGCATAGTCTGGAAACTCTCCACCCTGGCTGGGGGCACCTCCACCCTTCACCCCCAGTCTCCTCACTACACTCTGGGTCACCACCAGTGACACCCAAGGTTGAGGAGAGCTATTTGCAGAATAGCTGCAGCCAGGCGTGGTGGTGCACGCTTGTAATCCCAGTACTTGGGAGGCTGAGACCGGAGGATCCGGGTTCGCGGCCAGCCTCAGCTACTTAGTGAGGCCTCCGCAACTTAGTGAGACTCTGTTTCAAAATAAAGAATAAAAAATAGGGCCGGGGGTGTAGCTCGGAGGTAGAATGCCCCTGGATTCAATCGCCAGTACCACACACACAAAAAAAAAAAGCTGCAGAAACCCCTCCCGCTACTGTAGTGTTGCTAGATAAAATGTAGGACACCTGGTTCAATTCAAATTACAGATAGATAAAGTTCTGAGGATGCGTCCTCCGTGAACTACACTAAAAAAAAAAATGGCCGGGCGTGGTGGTGCACGCTTGTAATCCCAGTACTTTGGGAGGCGGAGACCGGAGGATCCGGGTTCGCGGCCAGCCTCATCTCTCTCTCTCTCTCTCTCTCTCTGTCTGTCTCTCTGTCTCTCTCTCTCCTTAGTGAGGCCCTCCGTAACTTTGTGAGACCCGGTTTCAAAATAAAGTATAAAAAATAGGGCCAGGGGCGTAGAGCGGAGGTAGAACGCCCCCGCGTTCAATCCCCGGTACCGCAAAAAAAAAAAAAAATGTTGTTCGTCTGAAATTCAAATTTAACAGATGTCCTGGGTTTTTGTTGGTTACATCTACCCACCCTACTCTAGCGTGTCATTTTCTTAAATGGCTTCTCTACCTTTGAAGTCACTTTGATCTTTCCCTATGCATGGGGGTAGGGATTCCCCATGGGCCCTGGTGGGACCTATAACATCCCAGCTGCCTGGGGAATCACACCACGTGGGAGAATGCTAAAAGCCAGTGTTGGGCCAGGCGTAGTGGTGCACACCTGTAATCCCAGTACTTGGGAGACTGAGACAAGAGGATCGCAGGTTTGAGGCCAGCCTCAGCAACAAGTGAGACCCTGTTTCAAAATAAAAAAAGGTCGATTGCTCCTAGGTTCAATCCCCAGTACCAAGAGAAAAAAAAAGACAGTGTTGGGGTTCCTCTTTTTACCCCGGGAGTTCCCTTCTGGGGACAGGCTGGCAGTGTCCAGACTTTCCAGTGGACACTGCCACGTCTCGCTGCCCCCGCCCCCAGCTGGAGCTTTAGAAGGGTCTCAGTGGGGGACTAGTAGGATGCTTCATCCAGGCAGGCTGTGAGCGTCCTGGCTCTGCTGTGGCACCGGCCCCTGTGAGCTCCTTCTGAGTTCCGGTCAGCTGGATTCGACTTTGGATCATGCTGGGTTTCACCCAGAACCCTGGCGACAGCTCAGTGCCCTCTGCTCCTGCAGGTTGCCCTGGCCCCTTATCAGCACTTGGAAGAAGACATGAAGAGTCTGAAGCAGGTGCTAGAGATGAAGAATCAGCAGATACACCAGCAAGAAAAGAAGATCATTGAGCTGGAAAAGCTGGTGAGTGGGTATGCTTGCTCGGCAAAGTAACTGCTGTGACCTCCCTACTGTCGTCATCGATGTCAGGGACGTTGACGGTGTTTACTGAGGCGAGCCCGTCCCCACCTCCTGTGCACACGTGAGCAGCAAATTCCAGAGCTGAGCCCCGAGGTCTTCCTCAGGAAGCCAGGAGTTCTGAGAAGGGATCTGGGTGGTGGACTCGTTTTGTCCAGCTCCGGGCAGGGCCACGCTGGTTGCTGGCCTGCACATGGCTTTCCTGCGGACAAGCTCTGTTGTCCTCCCTCTCCAGAAGGCTGTGTGGTGAGCCCGCACAATGGAGCATCTGTCACCAATGTGTGCCACCTTGGGCTAAGTGTTGACTTTGTCACTCCCAACTGTGGGGCCAGGCCACTCTGACAGCAGCAGCCAGCCTCCTCCTCCTGGCTGGGCTGTCTGCACTGGGCCACGCAGCCCCGGGGTTTATCTGGCTTATTTAGCCATTTCCGGGCTCTCCGCAGGTGTGCGTGACTTCTCGCCCTGGCAACCTTCCCAAGCAAATGAACCTTCTGTCTCACTTCCCTGTTCACGGGAGCAAAGATGGAGGCCCTAGTGGGGTGCCTTGCTGAAGATCAATGACAAGGGCCAGTCCTGTGGCTAGGGTTCCCCATCCTAATCATGGGCCAGTGACAGTTTTCTTTAAAGATTAACCACATGGTCAGGCGTGACAGCACATGCCTGTAATCCCAGAACTTGGGAAGCTGAGAAAGGAGGTTTGAGGCCAGCCTCAGCAATTTAGTGAGACCTCAGCAACTTAGCAAGACCCTGTTTTAAAATAAAAACTAAAAAGGGCTAGTGGTATAGCTCAGTGGTAGAATGCTCCTGGGTTCAATCCCTAGCTGCCTGGGGCATCACATATCACACACACACACACACACACACACACACACACACACACACACACACTACATAAACAGTGAAAGTGTCACATTCTTTCAAAAAATGATTTCTAAGTTTGTCTTAGAATAGAACTGCAGTTCAGCTGGGTCTCAGGCCCTACAGAATACACTGGCAGAGAAAACGGCATAAATTATGGGGGAAATAACACCCAGGGGAGGGTGGGGTTTTCTGCTGATGTGCCAAGCTGGTCTTGGGCTTTGGTGTTCCTAGATGCCCATGAACTTAAAAAGAAAAGGTGTATCTGCATTACTTGCATCTCCATACCTCCATTAATTCAGATGAGTCTGAATATGATAGTGTGTGGGCGCCAGGCCAGGGACGCTGACGCAGCCTAGCTGACCCTTTGGGAAGAACCGTAGGACCCTTTGGTCACACTAGGTCTTGTCAGTGGCCTCGGCTTGTCTCTGACAATGGCAATGGCGTGGAACACTCACTGTAATAAACACATTTACACAGAAACTCAACGCACACCCACAATGTAATATATACACAATAAAGATAGATATTGAAGATTATAAAATGGCTAGTTGGGCGTGGTGGCACATGCTTGTAATCCCAGTACTTGGGAGGCTGAGACTGGAGGATCCGGGTTCACGGCCAGCCTCAGCTACTTAGTGAGGCCTCCGCAACTTAGTGAGACCCTATTTCAAAATAAAGAATAAAAAAATAGGACTGGGGTGGAGCTCGGAGATAGAATTCCCCTGGGTTCAATCTCAGTACTGCAAAAAAAAAAGATTATAAAACGGTGTTTACTTTTACTACATACAGCACATTCTGGCATTTTCTATTCTGTTTTATTTTGTTTAAAACAAAAACGCTGATCATATCCCTCTAACCTGGTTTTACAACCCACGAGTGCACTACAAACCACAGTCTGCAAAATTCTGCTCTTGATAATCCTCCGAGGCCAGAAGCCGAGGGCCCGGGTTCACTGCCCACCCTGTGGCCTTGCTGAGAACCTCTAAATACTCTCCTTTACAGGCAGAGAAGAACATTATCCTGGAAGAGAAGATCCAAGTCCTCCAGCAGCAGAACGAAGACCTCAAAGCAAGGATCGACCAGAACACAGTTGTCACCAGGTAGGCGGGCCTGGCAGCTGGGCCTACAGAGCACGTGTCACCCCCAAAGCGGCCTTGCCCTTGAGCTTCTTTTTGCCTCACTCTGAGCCTCGAGGTCTCCCTGCACAATCTCTTGGCGTTTCCCCTATGATCAAAAGAACAAAAGCACACTGCTGTGGTCCCCCCCCCCGCACCTACACCCTAGCTGCACATCAGTGACCCCCGACCCCCAGGAGAAATGGGTGCAGTCAGCAAAACCAGGTGCCAGGGGGCCGCCATCAGCGCTGGGAGGTGGAAGGATCTACTTCTGGAAGAGCTTAGGAGAGGGGCAGCAGTAGAGTGTTCCTGGGCAAATGAGCCACAGCTGGGTGACACCCTCAGACTTCCAGAATGTGCCTTTTCCATCTCGTCCCATCTATCCCTGCAGAATCTTCTCTGGGGACCCCTGTCTTCCAAGAGTGTGGGCCCTCCCTCCCACAGTGCAGAGTGGGGTAAAAGCAGGTTTTGGCTTCCTCAGCCAGCAGGAGGACATTACAGCCACAAGACTGAGCCACCTCTGTGAGACCAGGCCTGAAGCCTTGCCCACTCTACAGAACTGGGCTCTGGTGCACCGGTGTGTCCCCCTGTGCACAGGCACAAGATGCTCACGTATACATACTCATGCATACCCACACACTCATGTGCACACACGTGCTCACACTCAATCACTAACAACACTCACATGCCCGCTTGCACTTACTCATCCTCTACTCACACTCACACATTACCCTCACACATACTCACACATGGTCTTGCACACATGCACGCTCACAGAGCTGTCCCCTCCACAGCTGGGCCCCCGTGCCAGCACTATGTTCACACCTCAGTGGTGCACAGCAGAGACTGCCACGTTCTGGGCTCATCCTTGCCCGTGGGTCCCCAGGCCCAGCGCTGAGTGTGCAGTCTCACCAGCTTCCCCGCCGACATGGCCTACGAGTGGGAGGATGGGCTAGAGCTCCCCAGCCCCCCAGCAGTGTGCACAGTGCCACATCAGGAGAGCGAGTGCAGGCTTGTCCCAGAGGGGTGCCCTTTCTGGGCTTCAATCTGTCCAGCTGCAACATGCACATGTACTTCTTCCCATCCATTCCTCAAAGGTGCTGTCGTTTTTAAAAATGTGCAACAAGCCAGGTGTGGTGGCACAGGCCTGTAATCCCAATCCTTGGGAAGCTGGGACAGGAATATCACAGGTTTGAGGACAGCCTCAGCAACTTAGCAAGATCCTCAACAACTTAGTGAGATCCTGTTTCAAAACAAAAAAATTAAAAAGGGCTGGGAGCATGGTTCAGAGGTAGAATGCCCCTGGGTTCAATCCTCAGTACCAAACAAACAAAGTTCAACAAAGCCAGCAACCCAAGCTTCATCTTGACTGAAGGCGCAGAAGCATCCACTAGTTTTTCATTCAGCATCCTTCATCAGCAGATATTAGCACGCATCTATTATGTGCTGGGCACACGGCAGATGCCAGGGAGTCACTATGCAGAGCCCCTGACCTCTAGGGCTCTGGGTCCAGCAGGTGAGCAGATGCACAGACCAGCTTGGGCAGCAGGGGGACAACTGCTGTTGTGGAGTCACGTGCCTGGGGCAGGAGGCCAGGGGAAGGCACCCCAGCTGCCTGGTGGCCAGTAGCGGTCAGTAGCCACTCCATGAAGCTGCTGCCCACCTGCACTGCCTCTTGCCTTCTCTTGCCAAGCCTCTGGCCTTGG
Source organism: Glis glis (assembly GCA_004027185.1). Lineage (NCBI taxonomy): Eukaryota > Metazoa > Chordata > Mammalia > Rodentia > Gliridae > Glis > Glis glis. The sequence goes on along the minus strand of PVJS01005700.1, from coordinate 44,596 downwards.
CTCTGAGCACTGGATAACCACTGTGTCCCTGAACACCTCACAAGGCCTCTCAGCTGATTAAGTGTTGACGCAGAGGCTCTGGGAATAGATGTTTGAGCAGGAAAACCAGAAATTATGTCTCGACCAAGGTCCACGGTCCCTGGGGTCGACCTGTCCCTCTTCTCCACGCAGGCGATGGCCGCCTATGTCCCTTATACCGCGCCCATACCCCATCTCCTTAAGTGTCATGAGCGTGCTTGCTGCCTCTCATTCTCCCCCATGCAGACAGCTGTCGGAGGAAAATGCTAATCTCCAGGAATACGTGGAGAAAGAGACCCAGGAGAAGAAGCGATTGAGCAGAACCAATGAAGAGCTGCTTTGGAAGCTCCAAACTGGAGACCCAACCAGCCCCATTAAACTCTCTCCCACGTCCCCGGTCTACCGCGGCTCCTCCTCGGGGCCCTCCTCTCCAGCCAGAGTCAGCACCACGCCCAGATGACGTCACCACGCAGCCCGTGGGAGCTCCGGCTTCTGTCCACTCCGGGGAGCGCTGACCACGTGCTGGCAGGTGCCGGCGGCCGCCCTGCGCGCATGCTCAGTAGCTGCAGAATGCACCTGCGCGCATGCTCAGTAGCTGCATAATGCATCTTTTAGGCAGCATTCTCGTCCGACCCATATGTAAGACTGTCCTGGTATTGGCGCATAGGAAGGTGTAAACAGTAGAGTCTGATGTGTGAAAACGTTTTCCCATAGTTAGAGCCAAAAGACAACAACTGTTCTTGAGCGATGAACTTTCACTGAAGAATTTCAGGTTAGTCACAAATAGCGCAGTTTTGAATATACATTGAATAATCCTCGTGTACTGCACCGATATGTGTGTATATTTAGATACACGTATATACACATGCAGCGGTTCTGAATTGCATTTTTTTATAACGTGATATGCTGACATATTTTAGTGAAGGTCAGCAGTTTTCTAACTTGTGCCTAAGAATTATTGGGAAATGAAAATGCATTTCTATCCAGCTTCCCAGGAATATTTCTACCCAAAATAGAAAAAGGAAAAAAAAAAGATACAGAGAAGAAGCGCCTTTCAACCCACCACCGCGTGGTCTCTAACACAAACACCAGCGATTTACGAAGGGTAACTGCCTTTGGAACAATCAGCTTCTTAGTCGACATGACGCGAGGTCACCGTCCTTCCGTTCGCAAGTTTTAGTTCTGAGCCATGCTGTCGTGAGTGGATGAGGGATAGGAGCAGGAGCCCCAAGGAGCTGAGCAGTTTTACAGATACTACTCACGATAGCGACTCATCTATATAATCTCGTAAACACAAGTTTTGCTTTTTTTCCTAAATGGCATCTTGGAATCCGTCAGTAGGCTGCTATTTGATCCTTGGGGACAATATGGAAGAGCATGACTTTTTAGAGCGAGGGTGAGGATGACCTTAGAGTTGACCGAGACCGTTCCTTGTGAGGGAAACCTTCTGGAAGGGTCCATATTTGACCAGGCGCAGAGGAAGAAAGTATCCTCTGTCATTCCATTTGGCTTGTTGTGATGCAAGGCTATAAACAGACAACTTGTTGAAATAGGATGCTCAGGCCCACATTTCATAGGCAACCCCCCTCCAATTTGGTTCTCTATCTCCACCCCGTCATTACACATTGAAATGGTTCAGGGGTTCTAGCAGGGGCTTCCAGAAAACCAACCTCCCTGTCCTGGGGACCATATCTGAGAGGTGCTAGGCCGTCACACGACCTCCCAGAAGCCCAGCTGTATTTTGCGCTGGACGATCAAGCAACGCTCCGCCTACAGTGGTCCCACCTTAGTCCCAGAAGTTTCTCCCAAACAGAGAAGCCCAATGAAACAGCCAGCCAGCGGTCACTGGGTGCTGGACTGGCCCTTGTCTCTGAAGTGGTAGAATTAGAATGTGAAAGGTATTCACGTAGTGCTGTGGAAGATTAGGAGCATGATACACGAAAGAAAGTAGTTTTAACAGTCGATATGGTGATACAATGATGCCTCTGTTTCTTCTTTTGACAAAGACCCTGCAGTCTTGAGGGCCCCAAGGCCCTCAAAGTTGTCCTGAGCACCGCCTACCTTTGAGCATGCCCGAGGCAAGAAGAGCCTTGGAGCTGGAAGACATGGCCCGAGGAAGGGGTCAGCTTGCCCAAGGTCACATGTGTGGCCAAAGTGGAGGCAGTCGTGGCCTGTGTCTCACACAACTCAAAGTTTGGCTTCCCGGCTTCAGGCATGTCTCATTTCTAGCAAACCTCCAAGGGCCTGGCCCGTTCTGGGGATGCGCATTGAAGAAACAGTTCTTTCCCCTTTAGTGGCGCTGCATGATACCGTGCTATTGACTTGGGCCTTCTGTTAGAGTAGATCATGCCACGTTGACTAAATACCCGAGTATTTCTTTTAGCAGGCGCGACCTGCGAACACAAGTTTGGTTGCAACTTAGCTCTCCGAATTAGGAACCACTTCTATAACCGCACATGCTAAGAGCAGTTACACAGCAATACAGACTTCAGTGCGATGGTAGGCTGTGGTACAGTGTGTTAGGCCGTTGTGGTCCGAGTTGTAGCGACGTTAGAACTAAGCAATCCCTCATTAGGTGGACTAGAGCTTTGCTCTCCCCAGCCCTGACTTTTGGGCACTCCAGCTCATTTCCATATGACCCTGGCTTCATTTTTTTTCATCACGGACACCCATCACCCATGGCTTCTCATCTGAGTCATCACTGCTCCTGAAACACAGGCAGTGGTAGCCACTGAGCCTGTTCAACACTTCTACCCTGCCACGATTAGGATTCCGACCTCTCTCAACGTGGAAATCTCCCTCTGTCCTCCTCCCAGGCCGAGGGCTGTGTGCACAGCAGATGCTGCAGTGTCCGCCTGCAACAGAAAGCATGGAGAAGGTGTGGCTGTCTCCATCCCCTGCCTGCTACAGGCTGGGAGAGGCGTTCGGTGTCAGGATGGGTGGGGCCGGGGGCTGGCACTCTTTTCTGGGATCAGCAATGGGGCCAAGCGTTCCTTTTCCCACCCCACTCCCCTCCAGTTTCTGTGTTGCATATTTGTGTTTAAAACCTATTAAAATGAACTTGAGGGACTTGCTGTGATATCCACTTGATGTAACTGGAGACCTGTCCCTCTCAGGCTGGGGACCCCAGGCAAGGAGGCGAGGGAGGTGTTTGGCAGGCTGGGTTCCTTTTCTGCATGTGGGCTAGGGTCAGCCGATTGTCACTGAGAGAAGACTGGAAACCCCTCTGTCCCTAGACTCAGCAGATCCAAGGTCCCTGCAACCATCCTTCCAGCCCAGGGTCTTCAGAAGCCCATGCTGTGGATGTGGGGTGCTCAGTGGCTCTGCTCTGCCCCTGCTGGAGTGGGTTTGGAGTCAGATGGAAAAGAAGACCCAAAAGATTGAATACAGCCCTTCACCATTTCTTTCAAATTCAGACCTAGTCAAGCACAATTTTCTACCCCAGAGAGCATGATCTGGCTTTAATTCTGTCCATTTGTATTTGCTTCTCCTCTCCTGGGCCCTCTTGGTGTGTGGTCTACACCAATGGGGGGGACACGGGGTGATGGCTAGCTCTCCAATACCCCCAAGCGCAACCAGGACACCTGTTGGCTCATTCCAACCTGAAACACTTGTTCCCGCATCCCGCCAGCCTAGTCGGACCCTGGAGTGTCCCGCGGGTGCTGGACCTGCCAATTCCTTGTAGTGGTTGACAGGGTGCGTGGGAGCAGCAGCTATTTTAGAGAGGCCACACCAAGTCTGACCCCATGAATAGTGGCTGAACGACAGCCCCTGTGCAGGGGACACACTTAGGTCACCCCCCAACCTCACATGATATACCCCAGATCCACCCCATCACCCCCCCCCTTCCCAGATGATTGGTGGCAACCACCCATTGATTAATGCTTCACCTGTTGACATGTCCCAACCCGTTAGTTTCTTCCAGGGTGACTTGAGTGCCCTCCACTCTTACAGGAGCCACCTTCTATTGTCCTTGTCCCCCACCCCAAAGCATTAAACGAGGTAGTTGTCAGCAACCGCGCTTGGCAAAGAAGCCAGCTGGTGAGTCCCGGGTGCACGCAGGAAGCAGGATTAGCGCCAACTCTCCTTGTCTGTGGAGCAAGAACTGTGTCCCTTCCCGTGGCTGATTTGCAGCAGGCAGAGGAGACCTCTGAAATCCACTCATCTGTCACTGTCCCTGCACCAAAGAACCTTGGAGAGCCTGGCTCTCCTGCCTGGGAGACTCTTGTCAACCTGAGGACAGGGAGCTGGGGAGTCACCTGAAGGCGGGAGCGGAGGAGTTGGATGAGTGCCTTCATCCTGCAGGTGGGGGTGAAGGTCATTCTTAAAGCTGCTGCTGCACCAGTGTGTGGGTATCAGCAGTGTGTGACACACCCTGTCTTCTCCCCCATGGTGACCCTGTCCACTCCAGATCTGCATCACGTGTTAAACACACACACACCACCACCACCAAAGGCTGGCAAGCCTCTCTGGTGGTGAGGAGGGGACTCAATTCACTCAAGTTACATTTGCCAAATATCTTTGTAACAACCAGTCTACTATTGTCAAACCCCGTGCCCCAAACCTCATAAAAACAGAGTAACGGAGGACATCTGGGGTCTCGGAATGCCAAACCCTGTTCATTCTCACCTCAGCATGAAGATGCCGCCCATTTGCTTGGAAGTGTTTGCAGCGCCAGCAGGTGGGCCTGCTCTGCAGCTCTGAGCACCAGCATGTGCAAGCCCCCTGGGAGCCCCTGCCTTTCCTCTTGGGTGCTCACAACACAGACACCCAAATAAGCCCACTGCACAGCTGCTCTCTGCCTAGTGGCTGCTCATTTGTCTGCAGCCAGATGAATATGGCAGGGAGCAATCTTCACCTCCGCCTCTCCCATCCTGGTGGGACAGCGTGTTCCTGTTATGGAGAATGTTTTTTGGGGGGCCAGGGGGTACTGGGATTGAACCCAGGGGCATTCTACTTTCAGGCTACACCCCCCAAGCCCTTTTTAATTTTGAAACAGGGTCTCACTAAGTTGCTGAGGGTCTTGCTAAATTGCTGAGGCTGGCCTTGAACCTGTGATCCTCCTGTCTCAGCCCAAGTGTTGGGATTTTAGGTGTGCGCCACCACACCTCACTTGTGAAGAATTTAAAAGCATTGCTGGCAAATTCACCACCTCGGCATGGCTCCTGCCTGCTTCCGACCCAGTCGGGCCCAGTCCACTGGGTGCAGCGTTTGCCTCGCTGCGTGCCTGTGGTCGCTGGAGCTGTTCCTGGCACTAACGGAGGTGCCGCCTCTTTACTCTCAAAGCTTTTCCTCACCTTGCGTCTTTCATGGCTGTATTTATGGCTTGGTAAAACTAAAACGGTTCCCTTTAAACAAGGGCCTGACAGACTTATCTGCTGTTGATTTCAACCTCCCACTGCAGCTCCAAACTCTGCCTGGGTCTGCGTGGCAGCTGATGGGTTTGAAAGGCCAGGGTAGTTAGCTCCCTGGGCTACGGTCCCGTAGGATTCCTGGTTACCTCGAATGCTGCGCCTTTGAGAGCAGCTTTGGATTCATCAGAAGCATTTCATAACCAAACTATGTCAGGGAAGGCTTGCCCAGGTGACATCCCCTCGGGACTCCTCACTGGGATTGCTCCACAAGGGCTTGAGCAACTCCCATCAGGGTTTTCTAAATTACTATTAAAAAATTTTTTTTTGCCACACCTTTTCAGGCCGCCTCGCATAACCCGAGGCAGCCAATAGATGGCAGCGAGGCGCTGCGGGAACCAGGGTCCAAGTCATGCCTTCTAATACCGGACACATGAAGACATCCAGGAACAAGGCATGTCCTATGCCCACCTTCCAGTTCCAGGATGCACTGGGCACTCTAAGCTGCTTTACAGAGACCAGCCTGTTTTGTAAGATGGGGGCTAGACTCTGTTCTCTCCTCCCTGTAAGTTGTATCCATTATTGCATGGGGGAGAGGGATGCCCCATCTTCCAGGGACACAGAGCACATCCTTGACTTCACACTGCCCAACTTTGGGGGTCTGGTTCCCTACGTGGCCGAGAAACACCAGTATATTCTTGTCGCATCTTCCTGATCACCATCCTGCGGGCACCAGCTTTCTGTGCTTCTCTGTCCAGCCCGCTGGGTGTCTGCCTCCAATGCTCTATGCATCGACCGAGCAAACACAAAGGTGAGGCCTTATCTTCTAGGCAACCGGTCTTCCGGTAGTCCCTGTAAATCACTGCTCTCATGTCTGGCAATTAAGGGCCACTTGGCTGAATTTACCGCCTGTGCAAAAAGTAAAGAATAAAGTTTCATTTCTCCAGGAGCGGGGAGAGTGAGTTATCAATAATTATCAGGACATCTCCAACCCCACCTCCAGCTCCTGTGTCCTCCATGCGCTGCGTTCTCCCTAATGACACAGCAGTGCAGGCCCCCAGTGTCAGGGAGTGGGAGGGTTTCGCTGAGACCCACACCCCAGTCCCAAGCAAGTTTGGAGAGGCTGGGGGATGGGGAGAAGGCAGCAGCAGAGTCCACATGTAGCTCTGAAGGATTGCCCTAGTTGAGGCTCCAGGGGTTGGGATGGGGATTCCAACAGCTGGAGGAAAATGGGGCCATATGATTTTTAAAGCCATCAGCAAGCCGCACATGGTGAAGCATGCCTGTAATTCAGTACCTGGGAAGCTGAAACAGGAGGATCACAGGTTCGAGGCCAGCTTCAGCAATTTAGCAAGGCCCTCAGCAACTTATTTTGAAACAAGGTTTCAAATTTTTAAAAACAGGTTGGGGGTGTAGCTCAGAGGTAGAACACTCCTGGGTTCAAGCCCCAGTACCACAAAGGAAAAAAAAATGCCATCAGCTGTGGGATCTTCCTAGATGCTGAAGGACAGAGCAGGATCTGGAATCTTCTGTGGTGGGGCATGCCTGGGACCCAGCCAAATCACACAGTGTACAAGGAAGCCATAGACAGTATTTATTAGAATTTGCAGAAGCATGAGATAATGTACCACAAAATAGTTTGATTTTACAACATAAAGTATGGTCGGAAGTGGTCGATGTACAATGTGACAAGCAAAAAGGAGAAACAGAGCAGTTTCACATTTGTTTAAAGGTGATGGGCGACCCCTGCGCTTGCTGTTAAAATAAAAAACAACGTAATGAAAAGCAGGAGGGGTCAGCAGAGACCAACCTGATTTGCAGTCAGCATCAGAATCTAAATCTAGTATCAGCATAAGAAACTCTAAGAAAACTATTAGAAAAATAGAACATCAAACAAGCAAAAAATATCATACAATTTACATAATAAAGACACAACTCTTTTGATGATGTTCAGTAGAAGAAAAAAATGTCCTGGAGAAGCCACAGCTATTCAGGTTTGATAATAAACCAACCCTCATTAGTATCATGACCCTTTGTGATCCTTAAACCCATTGAAGCTGAAAGGCACAACTGAAGCAGGAAACTTATCTTAAATATATATTATAATTTCTCAAACCAGAAAGTAATTCCCAAACTTAAGTTTGTCGCCGAGAAACATAAAATCATATACCTTTGTTAATAAATTAACAAAGTCTGAACGCAGCTTGCTCACCCTGCTTCCCGGTCCTGCTGGACACACACAGGCCCTGGGTGGACCGGCATGGACGAGGTCTTCCATCTTGTGGGTTCTTAGCCTGTAGGCAGTTCGACACTCTCCAACAGGACGATCAAGGAGGGCTCCTTGTTAACTGTGTCCCGAGACCCTCGGTCTCGCCAGATCCCTCTGGGGATAGCCTTGTGCTCAGTGAAGCAGCAGGCACAGGCGTTGGATTAGCGAGGAAGATGAGAGTCGCTGGCATTTTTTGCCTTACAAATCCATCAGGCATCACAACCACGATGACACACGCAGCGTGGTGTCTTGTGCCACGGCGTCAATACAGCGTTTCATGACCCAAGGGGAGCGTGACTGATGCACATCTCTTCCCTGGGAGCCTTAGAGGATGCTCTCATTGCAATGGCAAACGGATAGGATTGAAATGACACGTAACATGTTGAGTCTAGACTAGTGTCACACACCCCGCTCACAATCCTTGTCCCCAGCACTCAGGAGCCCACCAGAGTATGGACCCGGACACTCCCCGTCCAGCCAGTAGCTCGGCCGGGACTGGCGCCTGGCACTTAGCTCTCATTATAAGCGTGTGTACAAGAACATTCGATGAGACGAGACGGGCCCTGGCACACAGCCTGGCCACTTCCAGCAGTGCCATGACCTGGCCTCCAAGTCTGGGGACATGTCCACACTTGCCCCGGAACCCAGCCTCCCACCCAGCACTGGTGGCAGTCCCCAAGTTTTGCCACGGCAGGTGAGAGCCCTCATTGGTGGCACTGCAGCACTGCCCGATTCTGAATGCTCGCTCTGTGTCAGGGCGGCAAGAACGGGTGTCCAGCAGCGTCCCCAACCCCACGCATGAAGTGCAGCCAATGAAGCCAGGCAGGCTACGCGTCTGCGCTGGGTGTGCAGGCTGGCAGTGCCAAACATACAGGCCTTGGTCACTAGGGGCAGGTAGAGAAGCCGGATGGTCCCACAGTCCTGTGGTGACTTCTAGCCATAGGCGGGCGGGTGGCACAGGGTTGCCAAACCACATCAGCCCATGGGACGAGGTGGTGGGCTGCCAAGGTAGAGATAAGACTCAAGGCAAGAGGTGCACCTGTTGCAAAAACAAAACACAAAGCGGGGGAAGACTGGAGCAATTCCGACAACAGTATAAATTTAGCCATCTTTCTGAAACCGCCTGGGATAGAGTGCCATTTCCCCCCTCTTGGTTTGTAAAAAATCCCAACCCACAACAAACTGCCTGAGGGGAATGGGCAGACATGATGAGCGTGTGTGTGTGTGTGCACATGTGTGTGCCCCAGGAGCTCTTTAGCAGAGGTCTTTAGCAGAGTTCCTGGGGCGTCCACTGTGTTGGCTCCTTCATGGGATTTGGGCCTGGAGACAGGAAGGGCACGTACTCATCATAAATAGGTTTTCCCAAGGTTGAGTATCTGGGGCTGGTGCAAAATAAAAGTAGACATGGCGTGTGTGCTGTCTTAGAACGTATTTCCTGGCCATGTAGGAAAACTGACAGTGATTCTTATTTGGGTAGAAGGTTAAGTGATGTAAAACTATTGGTCATTTTTAGGGTTTTGGGGGGGGCTGTTTTTATTTCAGGGGAAGGAATGAGAAATGTGCTAAGAAAAGCCTATTAAAATTGTGAGGCTCACCCCAAACAGCATTACCTATTTCATTGCCCCTGTAACACAGAAAGCCTGCTGGCAGATGTACGCAACCCGCTCTTAATAAAAGCACACCGACCAATGAACTGTGCAAATAATTCAACCTTTGGTGTCCTTTCCTGACTGGGAAGTTTTTCTTCCAAGAAGGGAGGATGCTGGGGTGCCACATCCTCCGGAGCCTCCGTGTGCTTCTGTGTCACACTCTGGCGCCCGAGCCAGGAGAGGAAGACAAACCTGCACCTGCCCCCATGTCCTCACGATGGGAGAGGGTAGAGGGTCAGACCCAAAATGCACCTTTCCACTCTAGACTGGTAACAGGTTGCTAGCTGATATGTCAACTTGTAAACACACTGTTGGGTGCTGTCTTGCACAAAAACACCAGCTGGAAAGTAATTAAATTTAAAAAAAGAAAGAAACAAACAAACAAAAGAATGCTCTCTCTCCCCACACCTCACTGGACAGCTTTTTACCCTGGAGTTCTATCTGCCTACATAGAAAACAGGAAAAAAAAATCAGGCACACAGATAGCTAAAAGGCCCCAGTAAGACAACAGACAACTAAAACCCCAACAAAATAAGTTAATATTTATCAAAATATTTTACAGCACCAATCTACATAAATTTAAATACCTTTCTTTGGAAAGCCAGGCTTTGGGGTCTGACGATACTCCCTCTGGAACATCTGCAGATGATGTTTGGAATAAAGCTTCCAGAAAGGTCGTCAGAGCCTGCTATAAATTTCCAGCCCTGGGCCACCAGACCCCCTCCACTGGCTGACCCAGCATTTTGGCTGTTTTACTAATTTCTCAGGTTTTTGGTTTTTTGTGGTGCTGGGGGTCAAACCCAGGGCCTTGATTATGCTAGGCAAGTGCTCTGCCACTGAGCCGTGCTCCCAGCTCAGGAATACTCGAATTTTTCTCCAAGAACCTTTTGGAGCAGAGGGGAAAAGATAAGTGCCATCAACTGATGAAGTTTCTTTCTACCAGATCTGTATCAGTGTCCGGGCAGGGAAGAAATGGGAAGTAGGCTTTGAGAGCAGCATTTACATCGCTGTGGTATCTAAAATGCCACCTCCTGCTCCATCGGTGTTCATGACTCCTCTGGCTTCGGTCTCCGAGGAGTGTGTGAAATGGTGCTGGTCCCCGGGCCCCACCCCAAGCTACAGAGGAGGGGATGGAGTGCAGGGTGTATACAGGGAGCCACAGAAGGACACCGGACAGAGTCCCAACTCGATCCACGGCTCCAGTGCAGGGTCAGAGTCTCGCCGGATGCGAAGCCGTAGCATTTCAACGACAGGTACACAAGAGGAACAGCAATAGGACCTCAAATCACCTTGTGTGAGGACCAGACACCCAGAACCACATGCCAGTAGCATGCAGTCACTGTTTGGCTATTTTCCAAGTTAATGTTAAGCCCCAAATTAATATGGTGGAGTGATTCACAGCAACAAACAGGAGGATTTGATTTCCTTACAGGTAAGACACAGACCATGACAGGGGCCAGAAACATCAGGACCCCAGACCAAGCTGCCACCTGTCTTGAGAATCATATTAAGCCCCAAAAGACAGGCACACAAGCATCAGAAGGTGAAAATCAGTGAATGGCAGAGACCCACAGCAAGAGCTGGAAACTGCCACCGTGAGGGCAGTCCTGCACAGCACAGTCCCACTTTCCAGTTACCCAGGACAGTCGGTCAGTGGTGAGACACCAGAAGCAGCAGCAACTATTTGGGGCCTGGAGGGAACGGGCCTGGAGGAGGTCCCCTGGCTCATGCATGTGTTGAAGCAGCTCCAGCCCTCCGCCGGTCTCCATGTCTTCGTTCCCACAGGAGCCTCCCGTCTTCTGAACCTAGGACGAATCTCCTTTCCTCAACCCTGCTGCCATGCTGTGAGCCAGACACTGTCACTATCGCCATGACAGCAGTCTCCTCGGCGGGGCCGGGGAGAGGCCAGTCCTGACAACCCTGTCTGGAAGCCACTCCGGGGGCAGAAGAAGGAGAAGGAAAACGGCCCTCTTTCCTCTAGGTGACCTGCCGTGGCTCAGCTCTGGGGGTGACACTGCTGGGGACGCACTGCTTTACACTACTCACTGTGCATCTACGGCTGGCTGTGTGGGGCTAAAGGGGAGATGCTACTGAAGGTCTGGAGCACACACATTTGTAATACCAGAGTGATCCCCAGGGAGGGAGGCAGGGTGACCTCCCCCTGCCGGGGCCGCAGCAGCAGGGTACCTAGCTGGCGAGGAGAGGGGCTTCTTTCTTTGTTCGGAGGAGAGTGAGGCACGTGGCCAGCCCCAGCCAGGGAGCTGTCCAGAGGTGACCAGGGCCTCAGGAGCAGGCTGCGGGGCCAAGTCCGCACGGGGCCACACCAGCAGTGGCTGAGGCTGAGGGTCAATTGATTGCACCTTTGGCGGCATCGGGTGTCGCGGATGTGGGTGGCTCCTTATACATCGGTAGAGAGAGTCAGGTGCTTCTCGGTCCCCGTGGACGTCCCTCAGGTCTGCTGCCACCTCTGGCAGGTGGGGCTGCAGGTCACTTGCACTGGTCCAAATTGCCGTCAGGAGTCCTTGCCTGGTCAGTGGCCAGGGACGCCTCCTCACTGTGCCACAGCCCATACCCGAAGTAGATGGCGAAGCCTGTGGGCGAGGGCAGAGGAGAGGTGTGAGCACGCAGGCAGGATGCCCAGCTGACTTCACCTTCTGGACAAACAACAGGCTCTTCACATGAAGTCAGTCGAGGTCACTGCCCTGCTTCTACTGTGCGAAGCTACTGTGTCCGTCTGGACACACACTGCGCTCTTCACGAGCAGTGAGGTGGAGGGCCGAGGACGCATCGGCCTTTCAGTTTGACCCCCACTGCTCCCTACAAAGGCAGGCTTTCCAGCGGGCACTAGAGGTCCCCAGCTTTCGGCCTGGACAGTCCTGCTGGCCCTGTTTTTTCCCACATACATGACCATCTGACTGCAGAAAATATTTCATACTGAGAAACATATTTAACACAAGAGTCCAGCATCCGGAACTCCAAAGATCTGTGGTTGGGACTGGGACCTGTGTTTCTAACCACCCACCCAGGGACAGTCACCAGCTGGCCCCAAGGCCACCTTGTGTGGTTGACACAGGAGAGGAGGTCTAACAGAAGGACTCGGCAACTGGGAGTCCAGGAAATGAGCTCACGCTCCAGAATGCAGGGACTCCTACAGGGACGATGGGAAAAGGCACCTTCACCCCACCAGGAAGCACCACGCTAAGTCTGTCTAATTAGACATGGTCAGACCTCTGCAGGATGAGCTGTCCCTGGGGCACACAGAGAGGTATCCTGGAGAAAAAGTGCCCCTGGTGCATCCTGGAAGAACAGGAGACGGCAGCCACCTCTGGACCCAGGGCTGACAGGTCAGAAAGGACACGGGCAAAGGTCAAGGTCAGTTCCCTGGGCACCAGAACAAGGACTCGGGACACCGAGAGGAAGGAACTGAGTCCAGTTCCTCCAGGACCAGGGGCAGGGACAGGGAGAGTGGGGATCGGCTAGCCCTAGAGAGTGCACAGCAGCACCCAGGCAGCTGGCCTTCAGACTGGGCTGTGGCCACCAGACCGCACCTCGCCTGGGCATCACATATCACAATAAGAGTGCTGATGCCCAGCGACACCTCCCCCAGCCTCCAAAGTGCTGTCCATCTACAAGCAAGACACTGTGTCATGAGCAGAAGAGCCAGGGGACTCTGTGACAGCCACACCTGCCAGGGCCTCCAGCCTACACAGACTAGGCACTGGCCGGGCCCCAGGAGGCACAGCCCCGACCTCTCGCCTGGAGCAACTGGTGTCATGATGACAGGGCTCAGAGCCTCGTGCTTATTACATCCAGCTCCTGGTATGGGTGAAAGACTATTAAAGAGGCCAGGCGTGGTGGTGCACGCTTGTAATCCCAGTACTTGGGAGGCTGAGACCGGAGGATCCGTATTCGCGGCCAGCCTCAGCTACTTAGTGAGGTCCTCCGCAACTTCGTGAGACCCGGTTTCAAAATAAAGTATAAAAAAATAGGGCCGGGGGTGTAGCTCGGAGGTAGAACGCCCCTGGGTTCAATCCCTGGTACCGAAAAAAAAAAAGACTATTAAAGAAAAAATTTCTGAAAAGAAGGGGAGGAACCCCAACCTTCACGGTGCTCAATACTGTTTTAGAGAAAACCACTGAGAGCATGTGTTTTCTTTGTGGTATTAAATCTGGGACAAAGAGGCTTTATGACATTAACCATCCAGCCAAGTAGCAGGGATGACAAATGCGCGGTCTGCTTGGGCTGGGAGGGCAGGGGGAGCCCGGGAAGAGGCGGGACAGTAAACGTGCTGGCTGCAGTGAACCCACCACCTACCGTACCTATGAGCATCCACACTGCAAAGCGGACCCAGGTGCCCTGGTCCAGCTGCACCATGAGATAGATGTTCACAAAGATGCTCAGGACAGGGAGAACCGGCAAGAAGGGCACCTGCAGAGACACGAGGGGGCATCAGACGACAGAGGGCGGCAGGCCCAACACACGTCCCACAACCCCAATCCGCACACACACACACACACACACACACACACACACACACACCAGGTGAATCCTAAGAGGTGGGAGTCTGGCTCCAAGTTATTAACTGTCAAAGTGAGCTTCATTCTCATTTTCCTCTCTTATTATTCTCCGGATAGAAAAAGGGTGAGAAGGATTTCCACTCAAAGGTTGAACTATTTTGATTTGTATAACCTAAAAATGCAGAGGCCTCGGTCAACCCCAAAGCATGGAAATGGCATGCACATGCTCCACCAGGACAGACATCTACAAGAAACCCAGTGGACGCGGCGCACCCACCACCTGAGAGACAGAAGGGTTTTTCCTCCCAAGGCGTGGCCTTGCTCCACATCCCCCAGGGCTGGCTGCTAAGAGCCGCCTTCTGGGCACCCAGGCCTAGAGGAGCCCACGCAGGCTCAGCGCAGCAGCAGGAGGACCAGGTCTGACCCGTCAGGCTGAGGTGCTCACCTTAAACGAGAGCTTGGTCTTACTCTCCGGCTGCCTCCAGATGATGCCCGTGACCACTGCGCAGAGGAGGATGGATGCTGTGATCATGAAGACTGCCCACAGCTCCCCTTTGCCCAGCGCCTCCTGCCCGAGCACGGCCACGATGCACAGGGTGACGATCAGGACAGCTGAGAGGAGCGAGGAGAGGCACTCAACACTCATCCACTTCCCACAGTACCCTCAGCTCTCCCCAACCTGGCCAGAGGGAGGCCCACTTTTGTGGCATCAACTACAGCGAGAAGCCTGGCGTGGTGGCGCATGCCTGTAATCCCAGTACTTGGGAGGCTGAGATAAGAGGATGGTAGGTTCAAGGCCACCCTATTTCAAATGAAACAAAATAGGGCTGGGGTTGTAGGTCAGAGGTAGAATACCCCTGGGTTCAATCCCCAGTACCACAAAAACAAACAAAGAAAACACCTACAATTAGGATAGGAAAACTGATGTCACCGTCCGGTAGCAAAACAGACATTCATCTTCTCCAGCCACTCCCCCCTCCCCAACCAGGCAATGCCAACAAGGGAGACCACAGCCCCTTACAGAGAAGAGGCAAGTTCTTACCTATGAGGCCGGCTGAAATGTTCACGATTAGCCCAGAGAATTTGGAAGGGTCCGTGTTTTTGGGCGTGAGTATGGCTTTCAAGGAAAACTTCTGAGCTTGAGGTAAAAAGCCTGTCTGGGAATCACTGGCGCTCACCAGCTCATTCTGGTCTACCTTGTCTAGCTCATCAGTAGTTCTGGCCATCTGGTATACCAGGTTGGGTTGTTCTGGCTGATACCTGTAAAGAAATTCATGTGCGTGACCACTGGGATCTGCTTTCATTAAGCAAAAGGAGGTGTGCCAACTAAAGTTCTCAGCAAGCCTTCAAAGGAGCATTGCCTAAGACACGAGGCATACGATGGAAAGAAGCCAGTGAGCATGGTGCACGCTTGGGCAATGCAGAGACAGGAGAAGGGACCTGAGTCCTTCTTCCTCCTTCTGAGCAACACCCTCCCTTGATGTGTCTGTTTGGGGGAACGTGGCCTCCACTGCGGAGCAGCTTGAGACTATCTTGCTGTGAAGTGGCAGTGGCCCTTGGATGCTATGATTTTAGGCCACTTCCCACAAAACCACGGTCATAGAGAGCTAAAAGTAAGGACAGAAACAGAAAACACTAACACAAGGACCCAATTTGGTGAAGAGAGCCAGAGAACCATGCCTGCAGGCTGATGGATTTGAGAATTTCTGTTTGTGTGACCTAATTGGATCCATTTATTCTAAAATTCCAAGTGCTTTGGAGTAAATAACTCTCCAGAGCTGGGTGAAGGACGGGGCCTGAGGCATGATTTCCAAGACATAAGCTACCTGCAAGCAAAGCATCTGTTTTAAATGAGGTTCCTTATCTTCCTGCCCAAAATGGACAGAGTGCAAATCTCTTCCACCAGCCTCCAAAAACAGAGTGCTTTTTGAATTATTTTGCATATAATCAATTCTAAGAGTGAACATAAAGATAGTTAACCATTTTTGTACTGATTCACCTGTGTAACCTGACTTGGTCAATGAAGAAAGTGGGGGAACTCGTGAGAACATTCTAGTGTTGAGCCCCTGGGAGGAAGAAAATACAGGGTCTACACAATAGTTGTAGCTGAGTCTGCAAAGCCACTACTGAGGCATGGCCAGGTTTTATGTAAATTAGACTCTGAGTACATTAGAAACGGAGCCAATGGCCTTGCAAGTATAAACACCTGAAAAGATATGAGGTTCAGGATGGATGTGGTGGTGCACACCTGTAATCCTAGTACTTGGGAAGCAGAAACAGGAGGATTGCACATTTGAGGCCACTCTTGGCAACTTAGCAAAACCCTCAGTAACTTAGCGAGACTCTGTTTCAAAATAAAATAGGGCTGGGGGTCTATCTAGCTCAGAGGTAGAATGCCCCTGGGTTCAATCTAAGGAAGGAAGGAAGGAAGGGAGAGAGGGAGGGAGGAGGGGAGGGGAGGAAGGCAGGCTGGCTGGCTGGCTGGCTGGCTCTTACAGAGTGACCAATAAGAGTCTCCATGACCACGTGTTCTCATGATTATTATACCATCTTGGGCCATGCCTGAAGCAGAGAGCCCCGTCCCCCCGTAGGCAAAGGAAAACAGGAGCCAGGGATGTGCTTTGGGAGGGGTGCTGGGATGGCTGAGAGCACCAAGCCTGGGCCCAGGAGCCGCTTGACTACAACTATCTTCAAGATGAAGACAGCCAGAATTTGGCAAGTGTCTCTGAACATTAACCTCAGCCACCTACTACGTAAAGAGACTCGTGTTCTCAATCATAGTGTACCCAGGCTCCGCAACATCACACTGAGCTAACTGCCAGACCTGGGATTCTCCCAGTGCCTCCAGGGCCTCCCCAGTCTCCTCTGTCCCAAGGATTTGAACCAGTGGCAGTCATTACCCTAAACCTTCAAACACTCTGGTCCCAACAGCGGGGATGAGAACCTGTCTTCCTAATACCTAGCCGGAAATATGAGGGCACGTGGCAGAGGGAAATGAGAGCCACCCTCACTCTTTGCAAGGACATCCTCCCAACCAGGCTCTCAACCATGCCCTACCCTTTCCTCGGTAGCCAAAAGTTCCACCATATAAACCATTCATTAGAACTACCACATGCACGCGCATCGGTCATGGAGCACAGAAAGCTGTACCTACCTTAAGACTAACACACAGGCAGCCACCAAAGAGTACGCCAGGAGCGTGCCAATGGACATGAGGTCCACCAAGTCCTTCAGGTCAAAGAGGAAGGCCATCACAGCTGGGGAGGAGACAGACATCAGGATCCATGGAGGCCCTCTGCACCCCAATAGCCACGACTGCCCCACCCGCGGTCCAGGGCACACGAGGGGTGGTGCTCTTGCTCCCAGTCCCATGCCCAACCTTTCCACAGAAAAACGTTGCTTCAAGGGACGACAAGTTCAGGATTAAAACACACTCAGTCCTCAGTAGACAGGAATAATAATTAACCATAATAACTGACTTTGTATAAAGGGTACTTTCATCCTTTGATCCTCACAACTTTGTCAGTCATCCCTATGGTACAGGTGGAGAAATGGAAGTTCACACAGGGTTAGGAGACTTATCTAAAGTTACACAGTAAGTGAACGGAAGAGCCAGGATCTGAACTAGGTTCCTGCAACTCCAAGTCCAATGTGTCTTCTTCCACACTATGCTGACTAGACAGTCATGTCAACCAATCCATCCATCCATCCATCCGTTCGTCCATCATCCATCCGTCATCTGTCCATCCATCCATCTTCTACCCATCAATCACACACCTACCCATCCACCTATGAACCCATCAATCATCCATCCATCTACCTATCATACACTCATCAATCATGCATCCATCTACCTATTCTCCACCCTTATCCATCTATTCATCTCCATCCAGCACTGATTGAGAGTAGCCAGGCGCTGGGTTCTAGGTATACATTATCAGACAGGGCAGGCCACAGTCCCTAGCTTCCTGGAGACTATCCTCCCATGATACCTGCATCAGTAGACAACAGAGATGGGGAGGCAGGGGAGGGCAAGTCTGGTCCTTTGGGAGGACTTAGGGGCTCCTAACCCAGAGGGGTGAGCAGGAAAAGTAGAATTCTTATTCATATATAAATCACTTCACATGTAAGAAATTTGAAGAGTTGTTCCCAAATGACAACAGCCTCCACACCATACCTTCCAGCCATAAGAAAAATTAACCATAAGTGCTTGGGCTAGGGATATAGTTCAGTGGTAGAGTGCTTGCGTAGCATGCACAAGACCCCTAGGTTTGATCCCCAGCACTGCAAAACAAAATAAAATTTTTTAAAAAATTGACATGTAAGCCGGGCATGGTGGCGCACGCTTGTAATCCCAGTACTGGGGAGGCTGAGACCAGAGGATCCGGGTTCGCGGCCAGTCTCAGCTACTTAGTGAGGCCTCCTCAACTCAGTGAGACCCTGTTTCAAAACAAAGAATAAAAAATAGGGCTGGGGGTGTAGCTCAGAGGTAGAATGCTCCTGGGTGCAATCCCCAGCACTGCAAAAAAATAAATAAATAAAGACATGCAATGCTTTTTGCAAATCCTTTCTAATTTTTGTAAAAGTATGTGTCTATTTATGTCGATGTATATGTCAAATTTCCCACTTAAAAAATAACTTGGCAGAGGCCAGGCACGGTGGTGCACACCTATAATCCCAGTACTTTGGAGGCTGAGACAGGAGGATCACAGGTTCAAAGTCAGCTTCGGCAACTTAGGCTCTCAGCAACTTAGCGAAACCCTGTTTCCAAATAAAAAGCAAAATAGGGCTGGGGGGTGTAGGCTGGAGGGAGAAGGCCCCAGGGAGTTCAATCCCCCAGCGCCCCCCCATACATACATACACACACACACACACACACACACACACACACACACAAAAATAACTTGGCAGGAAAACCTACTGAGTTATTTTCAAATCACCTGCAATCAATACACGTTGAAACATAAACACAAAAACATTATTTTTTACCAATATCTCTGAAGCCCCACTAGAACACTGCATGCCAAACAAATCTAAATTGAGGGTAAATAATACGATTAAAGAGTGACTAAGGTTTTCTGGATAACTAGAACAGTATTCAACTGTGCATGCCACAAATGCCTCCATTCCTACTCATGGAGAAACCCCAGACAAATTTCTTCCATGTGAGGTGATTTCAGAGAAACTAAATACTTATCACTCCTGCCAAATGAAAAGAAAGAGCAAATTCTTGGTCTGGTGAACGGCATGTGCTTTATAGTCACTTGAGAGATTATAGTTTGATCTCCCTTTATTGGCACAGGAAGGAAATTAGGGCTAATCTTTAATATGATCACGTTACATGGAAACACTGAAAAAATTTACTATTTCCAATTCCTTAATCCCTTAAATATACTTGTCATATTCTGACATACTGCACCCCTCAACCTGATGGTTGTGATCACTTGCAAGACTGCAGAAGTACACAAAGACCTTGTTAAATAACATTTAGGGCATGGTGGCACACTCTTGTAATCTCAGTATTTGGGAGACTGAAGCCGGAGGATCTGGGTTCGCAGCCAGCCTCAGCAACTTAGTGAGGCCGTCTGCAACTTAATGAGACCCTGTTTCAAAATAAAGAATAAAAAATAGGGCTGGGCCGGGCGTGGTGGCGCACGCTTGTAATCCCAGTACTTTGGGAGGCAGAGACCGGAGGATCCGGGTTCGCGGCCAGCCTCAGCTTGTGCACGGCGCGCGCGCATGCTCACTCTCTCTCTCTCTCTCGCTGTCTCTCTCTCTCCCTCTACTTAGTGAGGCCCTCCGCAACTTCATGAGACCCGGTCTCAAAATAAAGTATAAAAAATAGGGCCGGGGGCGTAGCACGGAGATAGAACGCCCCTGGGTTTAATCCCTGGTACCGCAAAAAAAAAAAAAAAAAAAAAAAAGGGCTGGGAGTGTAGCTCGGAGGTAGAATGCCCCTGGGTTCAATCCCCAATACCACACAAAAAAAATTTTTTAATTGCTTATGCAAAAAAAAAATGTATCAATTTATAAAACTAAGCATGCTTTGCTGGGGGCATAAATACTAATAAAACTTAGTAAATAATACATTCATGTAAGATAGTAATAAGTATCTTACCAGTGGCCATTTGATAAGTCAGAGGTACAATTTCTGACTGGTATTGTGTGTCCTAACTTATCAAAAAAAAAAAAAAACTGCTCTAGAGACCCTGGGAAGAGCCTGGCTGCCGCTGGCATAAACACAGAGCAGGGCTCAAGAGACAGCCCTGCCTTCCTGGGTGTGCACCCCTGTGCTCCCTGGGCCTCTGGGTCAGTGTCTGCACAGTGGGATGGTACGTGCCTCTCGGGGCTCAAACAAAAGAAGGAAACACATAAAGCGGCACATGCAGAGGTGTTCACACACGAAGCCTTTGGGGGTCCCCTTCATCCATCAGGGGTCCCTGGAACACAACACAGCTCAGAGAGCTCCTTATTTTGCTGACTTCATCTGTCAAAACAGTCCTCTCAGGGATGAACCTGATTTGCTAAGAGAATTCTCTGGGTCTGCCACCATTTATAAACTTAGGGGCAAATGACTTCCTCAGCAACACACTCAGTATCCCCCAGGGAATTGTTAAGAAAACAATGACCATCAATCAGGGGCACTGGTTTTCTGGAGAATCCATGGGTAAGATCCATGGACACTGGATTTCCTGGTAATAACCAAAAATCACACTTGGTTTGTATCATGCAAGATGTCAGCCTGCTGAAGTTCACTCGAGGAAACGTTTACAGGTGGGCAAATGGGTGGCGTTCAGGGACGGTGTGTGTTCTAAACTGTCAAGGAGAGGGAAACGAGAGTTAAACTCTCTGAGAATCCCACCACATCCTCTGTAACTGGCCTCTCTGCCTTTTGTCAAAGGAACAAGTTATCTTTCAATGAACCAGATTCCAAGTGCAAAAACCAAGAGTTTAAAAGGCCACTTAATATTTCTCACAGGCCGGTACAATTCAGGGTGTCTCTGGAGAATTATACCTCAATTGTTGAAACACTGGCACATGAACTGAGTTCTACTGCTTACCAGCAATGGCACCTGAGGTTAGCGTGGCAATTATGGGCGTCTTGGTCCTATCATTGATTTTGGCCAAAAATTTAAAGAGCAGTCCATCTTCAGCCATGGCATAGATGACTCGTGGCATGGGGAACATGGAACCTAGAAGGCTAGGTGGGGAAACAGCAAAATGCATGAGTGGAATTGCTTACCAGGAACAAAGGCGCCACATGCAATTGTGCACGGTTTACCACCAAGAAGAGAGGGAGTCAGTGTTTCTCCCCAAGAACTGGCTCCCCTCCAAACCGTGCGAACCGCATGCGTAACAGATGTGGCACTTAATACATAAACCCCTGAAAAAGCACACATTGTAAGTGTAGACTAAGGTGAAGAATGGGGAACATCTAATGTAAACAAGCATGCAATCCAGATGTAATCATACGGAAGGGAAATTGTGTGTTTATCCCTGCAATGGTTTCCAACTGAATCAGACAAAATATAAGCATCGCTGCATTCATGAGGATTTCTCTGTGGCAAATCAATATTTAGCAAATGGCTCTGTTTACACAGGCTAGCATGAAATAGCCGCGGCAAAATGTTTCTCATCATGAGGCACTTACTCCCTTCTTCAAAGCAGTCCCTGTGTTACAGCCAAGCTAAGGGCCGATATATGGTGTTCAAGGAGGGGCCTGATCAAAATTAGGGTCAAAGTTAGGAACTGAGTGTTAGTCCCTCGCTCAACAGACCATGTCCAGAAGTTGGCCACCGGTTCTTCACAATGAAAACACAGTAGTACCCCCTTATCTGTGGTTTTGCTTTCTGTGGTTCCAGTTACCCGTGGTCAACCACATTCCAAAAACATTTCATAGAAAATTCCAGAATTAAACAATTGATAAGTTTTAAATCATTTTTATTGTAGTATATTGTTATAATTGTTATACTTTATTATTGTTGTTAATCTGAGTCTAAATTGCAAATTAAACTCAATCACAGGTATGTATGTGTTGAGAGAAAAGAAACATCCTTTATACAAGGGTGGGAACTACCAGTGGTTTTAGGCATCCACTGGGGGTCCTGGAGTGTATCTCCCTATGGATAAGGGGGGACGACTGTATCAATAACACAAACAACTCTTGGGATGACTAATAGCAACAAATGGTAGGGAATAACACACAATCTGGGTTGGGGTGCCAGTTCGAGTTCCAGGGAAGAGACACATTAGTGGCTAACCTGTGCTCATGCTGTCCCCACACCAGCCTCCCTCCTTCCCTTCTCCCCTCACCTGGTAGAGAGCGCACAGAGGGAGCCCACGGCCACCGCGTACTTGGCTCCTTCCCAGCCCACGTGTTTGAAGGCGTCGGGCAGGGGGCTGTCCGCATCCAGGCAGAAGTAGGGCATCATGAGCGTAAGGGCGGCGGACACCCCAAAGTAGGCAACGAAGCAAATCAGGAGGGACGCGACGATGCCCACAGGGATGGCCTTCTGGGGGTTCTTGACTTCTTCACCTAGAAGCAGCAAGGACTCAGCCCAAGAGGCGCCACTCCACCGGTGCGACACCTCGGCCTTTCAGTGCTGGGGGCAACACCAAGAATAACCACCCTGCAGTGCTCAGCGCCGTGGCCACGGGGCCTCTGCGCTTCCCAGAGGGGAGGCCTCAGTGACACACACCAGATGGCCCGAGGCCCTTCTCCACCTTTATGTCGTGGTTCAACTGATGGGGAGACCTGTTTCCTTTGGCTGAGGAAATCTGCAAGGCTCAAGGGTGCCCCGCCTCTTTGGTTCCCCAGGGTGACAGATCCATATGGCCTCTTCTCTCCCCAATGATGCAGATATGACATCAGGCCACAGCTGTGCTGCCCCGATGCCCTCTCACAGCAGACCCCTCGGGCATGCTCAATTTCCTGGCAGGCACTGCCACTCGGGGAAGTGATAAAGGGCTGGGGACATTAGCAGGAAGCTTCAAATCTGCGCTCTACTCGTGTGTGAGAGAGCGGCAGCTGGAACGAGCCAGCAGGCAGGGAAGTGTCAGTGCTAGGTCAGGAGTCCTACTGGACTGCTGGGGGCACAGGGGGCCCAGAGGGTGGGGTACCTGTGGTCGCGATGCAGTCAAAGCCCACGAAGGCGTAGAAACAGGTCGCTGCTCCTGACAGGACACCAGAGAACCCAAAGGGCATGAATCCACCCACGCCGCGTTTCCCTTCTTTTGTGTCACTAGGGAGGGAAAAAAAAGAGCCATGGTCAAAGATTACACACCTGCTGCTGGTTTAAGGAGCAGAGTTCATCTCCTAATGAGAAAATGGCAGACAGTACCCCCAACCCTGACCCTGTGCCAGGCCCAGGGGCTTAGACCCTCAGGCTAGCATCCACAGGCCACACCATTCCAACTCTGTGGACGGCAGGCCTCTATCTTCAGGGCCCAGAGCCTTCAGGATGGCGCACGCCATCAGCACTTCCAGAAGCATCTTTACTAATGACTTTGGTAGGCTAAGGCAGAGACATGAGGCAAGGGGGTCTGACCAGAAACAGGGAACAGACTCCAGCCACTGTGGCTGGTCCTGTACTCCTGCCAGGACGCTCAGGGAAGGACAGGAGCCACCAACCAGCTGCACTGCCTGTCCCAGGTCCCCCATTTATCAGGAACTAAGTCTCAAAAAGATATTCCTAGAGAAATAAGGTTTAAAAAGGGGAACTGTGTTCATTAACCACAACATTCATGAAGTGCCCACACACACAAAGTCCTGAGCTGCTGAAGTGACTGTGAATAAAAACACGGGCGTCACCCTTGAAGGTCTGCTTTAAACCACGGGCGGCAGGACTGGGAACGTGTCAGAGTTGCATTCAAGGAAGAGGAAAGCGAGACAACTGCGCCATTATTAAATCCCAGAGAGCCGGGCGTGGTGGTGCATGCCTATAATCCTAGTACTTGGGAAACCAAGACAGGAGAATCGCAGGTTTAAGTACAGCCTCAGCAAGAACCTTGGCAACTTAGTGAGGCCCTGTTTCAAAGTAAAAAATAAAAAGGGCTAGGGTATAGCTGGGGGTGGTAGAATGTCCTGGGTTCATCCCCAGTACCACCACCAACAGCAAAAGAAATGTAAACCCCAGAGAGAGGCAGGACTCACAGAAGGGGACTGGGGGCTACACCACTCCTTCCACATGCAGATGGGTGAAGATAAACAACAGAAAAGCAAGCTTGAGAAAGGGAAGGAGACAGCTCTGGGGTCTCAGAGGGAGGAAGTGAAGGAAAATGCATCCTACTGCCCCCTCAAAACAGTGACAAGGGGGCATCGCACACCCCAAGATTGAAGGAATGCAGGGCAGGGAAACTCCTGGGACCATGCGCAGCGTGACCCAGTTCCTGCTGACTGACACCCACTGCACCTGCTCCTCAGACCCCACCTGCATTAATAAGACCAGATGCCAGGACACTCTGAGCTATAAACAAGAGCAAGCCCCCAGCATTGGAAGATATGAGGGATACCAGTTAGCGAAAAGGGCCAGGTGCAAAAAAATGTACACAGAATGCCACCTTTTGTGTAAGAAAGGGAGGAAACAAAATATACATATTTGCATTTGCTTGTGTTTATATAAAGAAAAACTGGAAGCTTACAAACCCAAAACAAAATAAAAATATGGGGGACAGAAGAAGAGGTAGCTGAAAGGAACAGGAACATTTCTCATTTTAACATTTGATATACGTGGTTATTTCACCTACTCAAAAAGTTCAATTCAACTTTTTTTTTTTTGCGGTACTGGGGATTGAACCCAGGGGCATTCTACCTTCAAGCTACACCCCCAGCCCTATTTTATATTCTTTATTTTGAAACAGGGTCTCACTAAGTTGCGGAGGGCCTCACTAAGTAACTAAATTCAACTTTTTAGTTTGGGTGTTACTGATCCCAGTAGCAGAGTTGCAATATAAAATAATCACAAAACCTATTCTACCAAAACATTTAGGAAGATTTTTTTAAAGTCTCTTCCTACATAATCAATAATTAAACTGTTATACACATGGCGGTTGGGTCCACGTATCACCTATATTGTCACCATGGGTATATAGCCTGTCCACAAAGGAATGTGGGTACGGCCCCTGCCACTACCTGACAAATGTCAGCTGGTTAAATGTCAAATCAAGGCTAAACCCAGGCCTCCACGTGGTGCTCTGTCCCCCGCAGTCTGGGTGACCAGCCCTTCTGCACTCCACTCCACCAGTCACTCCACCAGAAGTTAGCAAGGACAGTAACTGGCAAAGCAGGAGTCTGGGCCCTGGGGGCAGGTCGCCCACATGGAGCCTTCAGCTACTGCATCAAGGCTGACACCCTTCATCAAGCTCCGCTGTCCTAAGGTCTCCCTGCTACCCAACATAAACTGTTAGTGTCCCTGAGGGCCACATTCCCCCTTCCACGCAGTAATGGGATCCTGATTTATTTCAGCTGGACATGTGGCCAGGCAGAAGCGAGAGGGTACACTTCTCAGATCCTCTAACTTCAGTTGTAGTAGCCATGTGACTGTGCTGATCAGGGAGACCGAGGCAGACGTGGCATGTGCATCAGGCAGCCTTTCCACTCTTCCCTCTCCTCCCTGCTGGCTGCAGCGAGGGGCAGCCATTGCGGGCCCTGGAATGGCCTTGGGAACGTGGCCCTAGGACAAAGCCAGGAGCTGGAACCCTGGCCCAGGGAGGGAGATGCTAGACACATCGACTGAAGACAGCTAAACCTTTATCTTAAACACCAATGTCATGGTTGGTTTCTACCCCAACACCATCCAAGCAAACCTCCACAGGCTTCTGCATAACATGGGCGTATCACTCCTACTTCATGTGTTAGCCACTTCTGGGACACTGGGTAAGGCCAGAGGTAGAGCGAGTCAAAGCAGTGAGGAGCGTCCAGACCAGGGGCAGGAAGGCTCCAAGGCCCGCCAGCTATGGAAGGAAAAGGCACCAGCAGACCCTAAGCCCGGTGTGACCGCACGCTCTGAAGCTCTTCTGGGCTACAGCGCTTGGTTGGGAAATGCCCTACTATTTCAGAGAGCCAAGCAATTTCATGCCAGACTACATGGCTGCTATCAGGAACACAGATCTGGAGCTGGAAAAAGAAAGAGATATTTACAGATTTTAATAAAATGAAAGAGCCAGCTGTCCTCCAGACCTGCGGAACTCCACCTCTCAAAGTGGCTGGTCCCTCATTGCCCCCAACGGCAATATCCCAGATCTGCAGATGGAACTGAAGGGTGCCCCCCTGTGGCCACAAGGCAGCATGGGCCATCATCAGGGCAGGGACAACAGGAGGAAAGTGAACACCATCGGTTGGCACAACCACTTTTTTTTTTGGTAGAGGGGATTGAATCCAGGGGCGCTCTACCTCCAAGTCACACCACCAGCCCTTTTTATTTTGAAATAGGGTCTTGCTACATTGCTGAGGGTCTAGCTAAGCTGCCGAGGCTGACATCAAACCCGCAATCCTCCTGTTTAATGGAAATAATATAATTAAACCTGTACCGGAAACCAGGAATCAAGAGGAGTCCTCAGCATTTCATTCCTGACTTGTAAACAGCAGCCAGTAAAAAGATGCTCTCAAAGTTTTCGAGGCCAGCCTCAGCTACTTATTGAAGCTCTCTGCAACTTAGTGAGATCCTGTTTCAAAATAAAAGAATAAAAAATAGGACTGGGGGTGTAGCTTGGAGGTAGAATGCCCTGGGTTCAATCCCCAGTACCGCAAAAAAAAAAAAAAGTAAAGTTTTCTAAGTCTAGTATGGTCCTATAAAGTATATTTTGAATTGGTGTTACTCCACCTTGAATTAAAGAGCACCAATAAACTTGGCATAAATGAGTCTGGTATGCTTGGGAATGATATGTTAAACATCCTCATTTCTCTGTAGTAAAAGGAAGGGAAATGAAGGCTTGTTTTTATTTGAGCTGATAACCACTTAACAGTAGCATTTGTGAAGTTTCATGCATCTAGTTCAACCCTTCCCTGTTTATATTCTAGTGGTTGCACATCCCTGCCTGCTCACTGATCAGAGCCCCGGAGTTAGTGTCTGGACCCCTGGCCCTTAGCTAATGACCAACACAGTGTGTGTGAATGCAGAGACTAACAGTGTGGGACCACGTTTTTCTGCCTCGCTTGCACCGGACATGGTCACCTGCTGAACTCCTGCAATAGGAATGCACACAGAAGGACATGCATCTTCCTGGTCTGTCCTGAGAAACCCTGGGAACACTCTCCCCGTACTCTTTTCCCCTCTGAAAAATCTGGGGCATGCTTATGCCCACAACCCAGCACTGCCCAGACAGAGCAGGACAACAAGACGTTATAAGGGACGTTAGAACAGGATGGAGATGTCTGGGTCCCTGAGCTGGCCAGCCACTGCTGGACAGTGGCTCACTACCAGACCTGATGCATTCCTACAAAGCCACCGCATCTCAGGAGGGTCTCCAGTGCTTAGTAGCTTAACATTTAACTTTAAAGAAACTAGACTCACAGAAAAATCTCCATCCTGGAACACTAAGATTCACCTGAAAATCTGAAAGGAAGATTGAAAGGCACCTTATAACTATTCCCCTAGATAACTGGAGCTTCTTGGGGAAGGCTCTCTGGCGGCCTGAGAAAGCCCAGGGTGGAAAGCTGGCCTGCCACCCATCAGACACATCAGGTGACGGGGCCCAATCAAATATAGAAGACAGATCCCCTGGATAAAAGTGCCATGTGGTTCTTCTGCCCTTTGCATTATTAATATTATAGGAAGGCACTTTAAAATAAAGTGGCATGGTATCACCAAGGAATCACAAAGAAAATCTTCTGAATCAAAAATTCAGAGGTTGGTCATGTAACCAAATGTGAGGAAAAGAGATTACTTAAGAAGCCTGACAGTCCTGAACTAAATGCAATCTGGAGTTGGAATGATAGTTTTGTCATCTCAAACATCATCATTGGTCATGCGCTGACCAGCACAGGGGAATCAACCTCCACAAAAACTGCAAACACACACAACACCTACGTCAACCACCTCAGCTACTTTGCCGTGAAAAACAAAGCAAATTAAAGCAACTTAACAAACTCAAATGATTTTCTTAAAGGCATATATTATCCTAGCCAATTATACCCCCAAACCTGTGTGTATGGTGTTAAAGATGGAGAAGTGTCACATGCCAAGAGACAGAAGCAGCAACTCACTTGTTCAGACAGAAATGGCTGGATGAATTCCAGAAATCCTCCTCGGTGAGCTGCCAGTTTTTAATGGATCCTTTCACAAATCCTGACACCATTATGAAGCAGAGGACCAGAACGTTGACACAAGTGAATATTTTGTTGACCATGGCGGACTCTTTTACACCAACAGTTAAGAGTCCTGAAAAAGGCACAGACAAAGCTGAGTGTGTTAACCATGCACTGGGCTAAGTCCCTTTGGATACAGAACAGGGACCGGGACAAGAAGGTAAGGGGGAAAGAATCCCAAGGCACCGAGTGTTCAAAACCTCTAGGAGCCTCTGGGAATGGGGCTGAAATAACTATCTGCCCAGGGGCAGAAGCCTAAATAATCCCAGTCCACTGGCGCATCCCCAGCTATCCCAGTGGGCCTTCCGGATCCCCTTGGGAATTGAGGATACCACCCAAGGGGCCCCAAACATGACCGTCAACCCCTCACAGAGGACAGATGAGCCTCAACCGGCACACCAAGCTGCCCCCTCTCTTGGGAAGGACATTACTGAGAAACAGTCTTCTAAAGCAGGATTTTTATTCTCTCCAAGGAGATGCTTTTCTCAGTTTCTTGGTAGAATGAGACTTTTTCAGATGAGGAAATTACTCAGATTTACTTTGGCTGTTAGTCATGTTGGCAGTAATAACTATTTGTGGTTTTGGAACCATGAACACATATGGTTCCTCACTGGACTCAGTGCATATAAAATACTGTCTAAGCTAGACCAGCTCTAGCTCATAAACTCACATTTTAAAACAAAACAAACAAAAACCGAACCAAGTGATACAACGGTACAGGAACCTCATGACAGCATTATCTTTGAGGTGCATACCCCAGGACCATCTTAGGGTGATCGTGCCATTAGGAGAATTCATGATACCATAGTTTAAATCTTAAGTGTCCCCGAAGCCCCACGTGCTAATGACTTGCTCCCCAGGCGACACTGCTGGAAGGTGGTGGAGTCTTTATGAGATGGGGCCTAGTGGGAAGTCTTTACCTGGCAAACTGATCATGAACTGATACCTCTAAAACTGTGAGCTAAAATGAACCTTTTCTCTTTATAAGATGATTATGTCAGGTATATGTTATAGTGACGGGAAGCTGACTAACATACATGGGTAATATCTGTGATGGGCAGGAAAAGGGGCCAGGCACCACTCAAATACCATTATGATTTGAGACTACTGCCCTGCCATGGACAACTTTCATACATTTTGAAATAAAAGCTGTGGTGCATATTAGATTGAATTCTGAAATACAGATGGTAGAAGAAAATTGAGTAATTAATCATGGGGTTGGGGGAGACATCACCATGCTCCAATATAACTTTTCTTTAGGGTCACTCCCACTCATGGTTATGAAAATGGAAGTCTTACTACAGTAGCACAAACTTATTTTCTGATACATGTTTCTGCCAGCTGGACCAGAAATACTGCTGAGACCGCCTCCGTGAAATTATTTCAAATTACACAGTGTGTAAAATGAGGCATGTTGTTTTTAAAATTTGTCCAAGATTTTCTAACCTCGGATGAGAATATATCTGCATTTTAGCTTCATAGAGGAAAACTCCCATCCCAGTGGCAGAGACACAAACAGATGTCACTAACACAAGACTGCCATCAGCTCTCTTAAGTAGTATCTGGAATTTTAAGATTCTGAACGCACAACTTATTATCTGAAGGGTGTTTGGTGGTTGTTAGATGTAAAATCACCCTAAAAGGCTTTAAGCACCCAGGCGCACATTAGTGTTCCAGACGGAGCTCACTCCTCTATTTTCCTGGCAGACAAACGACCACTTTCCTCTCCAAATGGTCATCCACTGAGTCAAAGGAATTTCTATTCCCGAGTCACTTGTACAAAGAACCTTCAGTGCTAATAAAATCTCACTCCATGAATGGTTGTACTAGACACCTAAGATTCACTTTTAATTAAATGGCACATGACTCAACAGCTATTTAACAGGTCCACTCTGTGTGACTCTACAAGAAGCCATTAGGACAGGGACAAATGAGCACAGAGGTCTGCATCACAAAACCAATAAACAAAGAAATAGAAGGAAGAAGTTAAAGACCAGAAAGGAAAGGAGCGGGGATGTGTCTGTGGTAGAGCTCTGGCCTAGCATGCACAAGGCCCTGGGCTTGATCCCCAGCGTAGAAGGAGAAGAACAGGAAGCACAGAAGACAGAGAAGGAAAAAGAGGGGGAGGAGAACGGAAAGGAGAAGAACAAGGAGAAGGAGGAGAAGAATCATCATCATCATCAACCAAACTTAATAGGAGCCTGTCATGGAACCTTTACCCATTGCTCCAACCCAAGCACTTTGTCAAGGTGTGACTTTACCTGTTAAGATGAGAATTATAATCACAGCAAATATGTCGGGGTTCTCGGCCAGCACCCCCGGGGCATTCAAGGCCATGCGTTTCCGGGAGAACTCCCCAATGGGCTTGCCTATCAGCTCGTCAAAGGTGGCACTCCAGGCTCTCGCTACACTTGAAGTACCTGCCACAAAACACAAGGCGGGAACTGGAGGGGGAACGTTGACAGCGCTCGCACGTGGAGCTCAATGTTGACAGCAACCATGCAGGCCCACAGGCGGCGTGCTGAAACCCTGCCGAGCAGCCAGACCACAGCGAGTGCTGAGCCAGGAGGGCCAGCTAGTGTGTGGAGGGAGGTGAAAAGTGAGGTGGCTTCTAGGGCCTGGAGAGAAGTGCATTCTATGTCTCCACCCCAGATGTACACCTATGTATACTGCGTGCTTTCGATTGCATATTTATATACAGTTATACTGATTTACAATAGTTCATCTTAGAATTTCTTGACTTTACAATGGTTCGAAAGCAACATGCATCCAGCAGAAACCGTACTTTGAATTCGGATCTTTTCTGGGGCTAGCAATGCTCAGCCTGATCTTTCTGGAGGCTGGGTAGCAGCAGCCGAGGCCACAGCTCCCAGGCGGCCCTACGATCAGACACAAGTGAGACTGTAGCAGATGGCGCTGCCAGGTCAGGAGGCCAGGTGGGTCGCTTGCATTTCAACAGATGATATTTTCATCTTAGGAAGGGCTTAGTGGGATGTAACGCCACTTTTAAGTCGAGAAGCAGCTGTATATACATTTTAAACACACAGTATGTTTTCATACACATACAAAGGGATAAAACTTTTACAAAACAATAGGTACCCTTACCACCTGAGAGGCACTATTACACCTATTTGATTTCATTAAAAGAGCAAATCCTGGTGACAACCCAAGAAATTAGTTTTGCAATGTACCCCTGGGGTGCAGGGGAGTCTGTTCTGGCACTGCTTAGGAAGCTCGTTTTTCAGAAGGCCTGGCAGCAGTGCTGAAGCTACCTGCACCTCAGGAAGTCCCCTCTAAGGCGACCTGCGAAGGTGCTGACCTCCATCATCTCAGGGCCAAGGCCACCACTGTCCCAGAGCGGGTGTCGGCCACTCTGGGTCTGCAGCTGAGCTCACACAGGCCGACCCAAAGGCCATGGCATCCCCAAGGAGCTCACACAGGCCGACCCAAAGGCCATGGCATCCCCAAGGTGCAGAACCAGACAAAGCCCCACTTCTTCATCTCCATGCACCCCCGGCCCAGACACAGGGAGCACAGAGGCTGGGCCCCAGATGCCAGTGACAGCCGTCTACTCTCTCTCTCTCTCTCTGTTCTTTGGAGTCACTGTTTTTCCTGTGGTGTCTGTCAGGAAATGGCACTAAAATTCCAGTGACTGCATGTAGGATTTTCCTGTGTTTGCAGAGGGCCTCGCCGGTAACTACACACAGAATTATGCACAGAATTTTTTCAGTGATCTACATAGGGACCCAATTTTATTACTTGGTCTCGTGCTAAGTATTTTTCCAACAACTAAAAAATGTAACCATATTTATTTCCTCATTTTAAACAAGAACCCATTAAGAATTCTGCCCGAGAAAGCCACACTGAATGAAGAAAAAGGGTTAGCTCCCCTGCACCCCCAATGCAGCCAATTCACTGCAGAAGGGCTTCCCAACTCCACCCTGCTGCATGCCAGGGGTTGTCTTGGCCTTTCTTCCCAGCCCACCCCCTTTCCTTTCTGAATTAAAACAAAATTAAAAAGAAATGCTAGAAATATTGCTCTTCCCCAGAAGCTCAGGCTGAGAATAAATTTCCATAATGCATGCAGGAGCCTTACACAGGCAAATAGCACTCTGCAAAGACTCTTATTTGTTGGGCTAGAAGCAGCAAACACTTCATGCTCAGTGTTTTTGTTTTATGCCCAGGTAAATCCTCTGGAAACATAACGGTCCATTTAAAATAGCTACATTCCCACTGAGAGACTTCAGTGTATGAGAGCCATTTGTGGTAACAAGTTTTGATGTTGCACTGAAAAAAAAAAAAAGAAAACCATTATGAATTTTATTTTAGAACTCGGAGTCAGCTCTGTTGTCTCTCAGCAGATACTGCAGCTACTGGAAAGAGAGGGAAGGGGCCCCTGAGGGAGCCTGAGCCTCCCACAGGACCAAGAGGATCCCCGCAGGCAGCAGCAGGACCAGGCATGGGTCCCCGTGGGACGAACACAGAAGGGGGCCAGGAGCCACGTGGCACACTTGCCACGTCCTCTGGGGACAGTATTAAAGAATGCTTGCTAAAAAAAAAAACAGAATGTTTAGTAGCCAACTATAACCCTACTTTTGTGAAGTGACCATTTGTATCCTTTGCTTATTCTTATCTTTAAGTGTTTGTTTCTTTTACATCAATGTGGTCAACTGCAGTTGGTAGAAGTAGAAATACAAAAATAGAATTACAAGTGATAAGGCTGGGTGTGGTGGCGCATCTTGTAATCCCAGTACCTGGGAGGCGGAGACCGGAGGATCCAGGTTCAAGGCCAGCCTCAGCTACTTAGTGTGGCCCTCCGCAACTTCGTGAGACCCGGTTTCAAAATAAAGTATAAAAAATAGGGCTGGGGGTGTAGCTCGGAGGTAGAACATCCCGGGTTCAATCCCCAGTACCGTAAAACAAAACAAACAAAAAAGAAAACAAGTGATAAAAATACTAAGAACATAGACAAGTATTTTATGTATCAAACTGAATAGATTTTGTATTTTTGGTTTCTTTATTAGGTGGTTGTGTCTAATGCTAATGCCTAGTGCCAATACTGAAAGGAAAGGGGCCCCCACTAGGATGGTCAGAGAGAAAAACACCTTAAAACTACACAGGCATACTCGACTGGGCACTCTGCTTCTTCAGAGAGTTTTAAGGGGAAAAACAAAAATCACTGCTATGTCTAAAGACAAAGTAATTAACTGTTATAATAACAACATCTCTGGGAACAATCTAAACATCCCACAAGGACACCCAATAAAATTATGCTGTGTTTATAAATCTATACAATGGTACACAACCATGAGGAATATTAGCATAGAAAATTGCCTAACAATACAAGAACTGTTTACTACATCTTGTTTTATAGAGACATATTATACAAAGATATCCATTTAAATTCAAAAAAGTACTAGCAATGATTATTCCCTAGACGGTAAACTCCTATGAACTCTTAACAGACAATCTTATTCCTCCGCTGGAGGAAAATACCCAGCACAAAACAAGTGCTCAATAAATACTGTTTCTTTAATGAAAGACTGAATAAAAAAAACCATTTCTCTGCACTGTCAGGTTGGGTATTTCTACTTTCTTTGTGCTTTTCCATATTTCCCCAATTTTCCTTTATTGGTGATGTATTTAATATTCAGAAAAATACTAAAAGAAATTAAAGTACTTTTTTTGTATTATTAAGAGAATGAACCCAGGAGTTCTACCCTTGAGTTACGCGCCCAGACCTTTTTATTTTTTATTTTGAAATGGGGTCTCCCTAAGTTGCTGGGGCTGGCCTCGAACCTGCAATCTTCCCGTCTCAGCCTTCCAAGTCCTGGGATTATAGGCTTGTGCCACTGCAGCTGGCTTAAGTAACTTTTTAATTAATTTGAAATATCCTATTAATTCTACGTCAGATACTCAGGAACGTGCCTCTTGCTAGCCTAGCCTGGCTTGGTCCCTGCAGAGGAGCCAGCCCATCTTCATGGGCTGGGGCTGGGGCCCCCGCCTGTCCTTTGGAGGTGGGCACAAACAGGAGGGGTGCATGGCAGAGCCCAGGCAGGCGGGGTGGCACCTACCGATGATGTAGGAGAGAATCAGGTTCCAGCCAGTGATGAAGGCCCAGAGTTCCCCCACGGTCACATAGCTATAGAGATAGGCCGAGCCTGTCTTGGGGACTCGAGCACCAAACTCGCCGTAGCACAGGCCGGCCAGCACGGAGGCCAGCGCGGCAATCAAGAAGGAGATGACGATGGCAGGGCCAGCATCCTCGCGAGCCACCGCTCCGGCCAGGACGTAGACGCCGGCACCCAGCGTGCTGCCCACCCCGAGGGCCACCAGGTCGAAGGTATTCAAGCAGCGGGACAGCCGGCCGTCGTCCCGGCTGCAGTCCACCACCTTCCGCCGCAGCATCTGGTGACCCAGACCCAGCAGGACTTTGCACCCCATTGTGCTGTTCGAATCTGTAGAGAAAGAAAAGGAGCAAAGATCTCATCACTGCCACATTCCCTGCTAAAATGCTGATTCCTAAAATTCCATCGCGTGTTGTCAGAACCCAAGACTCCCCAGTCTTAGGGCGGTCCGGCACTTACAGATATACCCAGGAATACACCGGCCGCCTTCACTCCAGGTCTCTGAGCTTCGGCATTTATTTTAGTTCTTAACTGAGAACCCTCTATGGGGAGAACTCACGGGAAACACAAACTAATGACACTGTTCCTATCCTCGGTAGTCATGACGGACGAGGAACAGCAAGACGTCATTTCAAGTACACTGTACTGTAATGGAACAAACCCAATGATATCTTAATTATTAAACTCAGAGGCCTTGAATAGCAATGAGAATGCTTCCGAGAACTTTCTAGGATTGTCAGGGGGCAAGAACCAAGTTGTTTCCACTTTTAAGTTAACACAGAGTAGGGTCCAGAGCAGAAGAATGTGGAATATTTCAAAGGAGGGCTTTTCATCACCGCTCCGGAAGCATTTTCATGTAGGCCGGTGTCGGCACACATGCTGAGAGACACGCTCTGAGCACTCATGGATAGAGGGCACATGTTCACATGCGGGCTGTCACCCACTGTCACACAGAACACGCCTCCCACGAGGGCCTCAGGACTGGGAACACGTCCTAGAGCTGTGACCCCAAGGCAGCTTCCGAGTGCTGTCCTGTGACATCCAGACCCACCTCGCTGTCAATGATGCATGGCCCGATGAGCCCGTGGCCACTTCAGGGAAGTGGAGCCTCCCCCCACTCACCAGGGGGGGCTCTGCAGAGACCTCCTCGAACAGATCCCTGAGGAACACAGACTAGGACAAGTGACCAAAGGCAACATCAAGAGCTCAAAGCGCTGGGCATGGTGGCGCATGCTTGTAATCCCAGTAACTTGGAAGGCGGAGACCGGAGGACCCAAGTTCGCGGCCAGCCTCAGCTACTTAGTGAGGCCCTCCGCAACTTCATGAGACCCGGTTTCAAAATAAAGGATAAAAAATAGGGCTGGGGTGTAGCTCGGAGGTAGAATGCCCCTAGGTTCAATCCCCGGTACCACAAAAAAAAAAAAAGAGCTCAAAGCCATGCTGACTGTGATGTGGTAAGAAGGTACTTTACCATCTTCTTTCCCAAAACCCAGAGCCCCAGTGGAATAAGGGGAAGGCCAGGAACATCACAGCCAAGGGGCACTCTACAAAATACCCGTCCAGCACTTCTCAAAACTGTCTAGGTCACCAAAATGAGGAAAGCCTGAGATTCTGTTACCCTACAGAGGTGGGACATTCTGTCTGGGATCCTGAAATGAAAAAAGGAACCACAGGATTGAAAACTAAGGAAATCTGAATAAGGTATCAATATTAGCTCATGAGTTGTAGCTAACGCACCACACCATGTATGATACACATTAAACACAGGGGAATCATTACGGTGTTTCTGTGAATCTAGGACTATTCTCAAGTAAGGAGTTTATTTAAACGACCACAGAGATGTACAGAGACAAGCTTTCATCTTGACATTTGGCTACTGAGGTAGTTAAATAATTGAACAAATAATTGATTTTTCATCTTTATCATCAACTGATATTTTATTGACCTTAGTTGCAACTGAGTGATTGGCAAGCAGAAGCCTCCGTGGAGACGGCAGGTCTGGAGAAGCCTGAGCCTAGCCACCTGGGACACTTCGATGCCTGCCCACGCCTTGGCACCTGCTGGGCCTCGGGGTCAGTCATGTCACTGGCTGGCCAGCTCCAGGTCACGGAGGATCAGGGGTGGTTCTTCCTGTATTTTATCTGACAGCCTCAGAAAAGAGCAAAATCTCAAGACTTGGGAAGTGTTTAGCTAGAATGGGGAATCCCCTGGTCCCACACATGAGGAAAAGTAACTCAGAGAGCCCAGGGTCACACGAGGTCACAGAGCTCTGGGCAGGTTGGCCACTCCAACTGCTCGACTGGGGTCCTGGCGGCAGCAGGTGGGAAGGAAGAGCTATCCCAATGGGGCCAGGTCGGGGAGGAAATGGGAGGAAAAGCAGAAAGAGCATTTGTTGTTTGTGGAACACCAGTGCGTGAGGAGGCCCATGGCCCCCGTGTCTTCAGCAACCCGCTGCTCCACCTCTGGAAGCGCTCAGGCAGGATGGGAGCCCGAGGTGGTCCTGCAAGGCAGCAGAGGGGTCCAGGGAGAAGCAGGCTTCCAAGAGTCAAGACAAGGTTCAGGTGGCATGAGGGAGGAGCAGGAGGTACCCGGGCCCTTGCCACTGCTCAACACCAGGGCCCATGGAAGGTTTTGGAAAGCTCTGGCCCTCTCAAAGTGAGTCCAGTGGCTAATTTCTCCTGAAATGGCCTTTTTATTTTCTTCCTCATAGGTTTTAACCCTATTTGTTCAAGTCAAATTATAAATGGCAACCAATCGATTGGAGAAGTTGCTTGGATGGTTAAGTTCTTTGGCAGGGAAGGTGAGCAGCGCCACACAGTGGCTGTGGTGCGGCTGCGTGAAAACTGGTGCGGGGTCGGGGGGGGGGGGGTGCTGCTCAGTGGTGCCATGACTGTCCAGCATGTGCAAGGGCCCTGGGTTCCATCCCCAGCATCACACACACACAAAGAGGTATAGTAACTTATCAACATGACGTTTTGTGGTGAGGGGAGTATTTAAAGTAGACAGGAGCTTCAAGGGAAGTGGCGTGTGAAAGCCCCGTATTTCTTGTGCTGCTGTTAATCTGGCTGGTAAATGTGACTGCAGGATGGATTCAAAGACAGTGGCTGCCTGCTCCCTCCTCTCCCAGATGCCCTTTCTCTGTTAATAATGAGCAGATTCTCTCCTCAAAACACTAACAGTCAAATGCAAGGCCAAGACAATAGCACTCAATAGCATTTGCTTTCCTAGGCTGCAGGGTAAAGTAATTGAACAGCCCAGAAGCTGAGGGGCACTGTGCACTTCTGCCCGGCCTCTTCAGGAGGGCTGGTCAACGGCTCTTACTCCTTCCCAGAAAGCTCGCTGCTTCCACGCTGAAATCCTTCAAGATGTATGATTGCAATGCACTAATAAAATAAATAAATTAAAATAAAATAAAATAATCCAAACTCTAAAAAAGAAAGAAAGAAAGCTCGCTGCTGTACCAAGCAGGACCAAAAGGTGCAAGCCCACCTGAACTTCAATTCTTGGCGAGGGGCACATGGAACCCAGACATGCTCCAGGAACAGATTTCTAAGCTTCCTTAGAACAGAACATGACCCAGTGGCCTCATGTTGGGACAAAATGACCCACTTGGACATGCACGGATGCAAAGTGTATGTGTACACACATCCATGTCGTCACCCACACAGATGGCACTGGCAGGGAAGGCATCGCCAGAGGAAAGGCCGCTCAAGAATCCATTTATTATACCAGGAGGGACTTCGCTGTCACCTTCAAAACGAAGGAGGCAGGTTATTAAATACAATAAATCTGGATACAGATGTTGGTTTTCAGACATAATGTGAAAGGGGGCTGTTTAGTGAGACAACAGTGTCCACATGGATGCAGTTCACTTCTGAATGGGCTCTTGGTAGCTGTTTTCAGTGTGGTCCTCGGCATTTGGGAACTGCGCCTGTGTCAGTGAGAGGGGACACAGCGGGGACCCTGAGGGCTGGCTAACATCCCATCAACTTCACCTTGGTTACTTTTTCCCTCCAGTCTCAATCAGAAACACCAATATGTAACCCTCGTATCCTTTCATTTCTTTTTAACAGCACATTATGACAATACCACCTCGTTTACCTCTTAAGTATCGCTTGGTGTCTGGGAAGGGGGTGACTCAACTCCTTTGCAAAGTATAGGAAAAAACATGCAGCCAGCTGTGCAGCTGGTGACAGGGCAAACATCAGCATCAAGTTAGGTGCTCAGTTGTGCTTCCCAAAGCAAGAGAAAATGAGATACGACTACAGCTGGGGTTTATTTTAAGAAACATCCTCTGTCTCCTTGGAGGTGTTGCGAAAACCTGTTCTACCAATGGCATTTCCTATTAGCCCTTTGCACATGTTGGACCTTTCTTCTGTTCACGCCGGGACTCTGAAGTGGGTTGTTTAAAGACAGTGAGGCACAACGAAGCATCTGCACAAAGTGAACGTCACCACTCCAACCCCAGCAGGTGTGGTGGTGACAGAAAGCTGCCAGGTGCCTTGAGGATGTGATCTGGAAGTTAGGTCACCCTTCCTTGCAGGGAGGGAGGATGTGTGCAGTGGTCACTCTTATTTGAGGTTTCAATAAGAACCTCCTAACACCAAGAGTCTTGGGTGTGCCTTAGTCCCTATAGTCATTAGAGAACGCTTGCCTTAGGTGGCAGCCTCAGAAAAGAAAATCTGTCCCTTTCCCATAGAAGTTCAGATTTTATTCTAGTAATCACTACATAAAAATTGGAGTAAGATGATTCAATGGGTCCGGATTTCACAAAGAGAGAGAAAGAGAGAGAGAGAGAGAGAGAGAGAGAGAGAGAGAGAGAGATCTTCCTGGGCTCTGTTGTAAAGATTTCTGAGAAAGGCAGACAGTACAAACGATGTGACTTTTTCATTAACTCCACCCCACAAAAAAGTCCAGCTTCATTGCTGGAGGGGTCAGAAGTGGGCTGTGAGAGCCGGGCGTGGTGGCGCACGCTTGTAATCCCACTACTTGGGAGGCTGAGACCGGAGAATCTGGGTTCGCAGCCAACCTCAGCTACTTAGTGAGGCCCTCCACAACTTAGCGAGACCCTGCTTCAAAATAAAGAATAAAAAATAAGGCTGGGGGTGGAGCTTGGAGGTAGAATGCCCCTGGGTTCAATCCCCAGTACCAAAAAAAAAAAGTGGGCTGTGAGATGATATGGCTAAATGCCACCCTTGTAAGAAAACCTGAACCCTTAAGTCTTTACTAACTAGGTCTGAAGAATGGCCCAGGACCCCAAACAACTGGTTCCTACCAGACAGCTGGTGGGAAACACCCACAGTAGAATCCACCGTTCCAATGGGGGACAGACTGGTCCACATTTATACCCAGCTACAGAAACCACATCTCTGCTAGGGTGGTGGGCATTCTGGGACATCACAAATGGGAGGGCACAATGTCAGTCACCTCAGCTGCCCTAAAGTAACAGCAGCCGGCCAACCACAGCGCTGACCTGGGGTGGCTGCCCCAGGGGCCCTGGAGGGCTCTGGAACGGGGTGCCTGCAGCTTTTACCACTGAGTGACCTGACCCCAGAGGGGCCAGAGGGGTCCAAAAGAGGATCCCGGGATGCTGACCACTGCAGGAGAGGAGACTCAATGAGGAGAGGAAGAGCCGAGTTGAAGGAAGTGATCTCAAAGCAGGATCCACTTCCCCCCAGACGTTAGGAGGCCCAGGTGCCAGAACTGGAGTTAAAAATAAATCAACCAGGCTGCAGATGGGACTGGTCGGGTAGACACTAAGGGCGGAGACCTCAGAAGTGAGTAGGTATGGTGTTGTGAAAGGAGAATGACAGAACTGACTAAAGTCCCAGGAAGGAGCAAGCAAGGTCACCTTAGTGGACAGAAAGAGACAGGGGAAGAACGGAGTGTGACCGTGGTCAGGAGTCTGAAAAGGGGTCTAGTTCCCAAGACCGTGGACTGAGCCCTCTCTCCTTCTGGCCCCCATGTGATGTCTTCCCAGCTGCACTGTGGGGACCAACTCCAGTCCCCACTGCTCCTCCTGACCCAGGTTTCTGTGAGGCCCAAAAGTTATTGTTTTAAACAGGTACCAGTGCTTGGGGCCCCGGTTTTCCCGTCTGTAAGGTGGAGATGATACTGCCCTGCTGTTACAGGATACTTGTAAGGACCAAATGAGATTGTGCACTAGGAAAAGTCTCTAAAAAGCAAAATTTGCTCTTCTTCCAGTGCCGAGAGCCACTATCATCACCACATTAGCAGCCTTCGTTCCTTATGATATATTTCTCCATCTAAATCTCAATTACAATTTGTGGGTGGCTGCCTCTGTCTCAGAAGCAGAGAACAGGTCACCCCAGTCAACTCGGGGCTTCCGTCCTGGGCTCTCATTCACCTGGGCTCTGACCCAGATACTGTTACTCTGTCTGCTTCACCAAACTCCAGCCTTTTCAATGCCATTTACCTGAATCAGAGAGTGCCATGAAAAGCCAGGAGCCAGTGGAGACACTACTGCGTGCCCCTGCACAAACACTGGGTTAACACCTGAGAGATGTTTCACCCTGGAGCAAAGAAACAGAGGACGCAGGTCTCTATATGGTGCTTCCCACCATCACCCGGGAGTTGCCCGGCCCTGTGCACAGAAATGCATTACAACAGTAACATGCTCTCAGGAGCACAGCGTTCCTCTAACATGCCCAACACACGCCATCTTGCCACACTGATTTGGCAGCAGATAAATTCCAGGTGGGGCACAGGGAAGCTCCCATGCATCCCACACACCACTGATTAACCAGAACCAACCACAGAGTGGGCTGGAAGATGGGAGTGTCCACAAAGAGACCTCCTAACAGCAAGCTCCTTGGTTGGACCTTGGAAACAGTTACAGAATGGTCCTCCCATCTTAAGATGGAGGGAAAATGTTTTAAGTAAAATTCTAAGCCAGGCGTGGTGGCACACGCTTGTAATCCCAGTACTTGGGAGGCTGAAACAGGAGGATTGCAGGTTCGAGCCCAGCCTCAGCAACTTAGTAAGGCTCTCAAGTGAGACCCTGTTTCCAAATAAAAAAATAATATAATGCTGGGGGTGTAGTCTAGAGGTAGAAGGCCCCCGGGTTCCATCCCCAATACCACAAAAAATATATATAAAATAAAGTTCTGCCGGGCGTGGTGGCGCACGGTTGTAATCCCAGTACTTGGGAGGCTGAGACTGGAGGATCCGGGTTCGCGGCCAGTCTCAGCTACTTAGTGAGGCTCTCTGCAACTTAGTGAGACCCTGTTTCAAAATAAAGAATAAGAAATAGGGCTGGGGGATGTAGCTTGAAGGTAGAATGTCCCTGTGTTCAATCCCCGGTACCGCAAAAAAAAAGTTCTAAAGCCGGATGTGGCAGCGCATGCCTATAATCCCAGGACTTGGGAGGCTGAGATGGGAGGATCACAGGCTCGAGACCTGCTTCAGCAATTTAGAGCGATCCTACCTCAAAATAAAAAATAAAAAGGGCTGGGGGTGTAGCGCAGAGGTAGAACGCCCCTAGGTTCAATCCCCAACACCAAAAAAAAAAATCTAAAATGAAAACATTGGCACTTTAATTCTCAGAGGTAGAATGCCCCTGGGATCAATCCCCAGTTCCACAAAATAAAAAAATAAAAATTAGATAAAGAAAAGAAGCTGTGAAAATTTAGGGGCAGCCACAGAAACTGACCCAGAACAGACTCCCGGCGAGCCGGGGCCTGCTAGAAATTCCTACATCTAAACACCAGTGCCACACCAGATTCATGCGCTGCTTCCTTTAATTCTCTTGAAGTCAGGGAAGCAGCAAATCGTTAGTCCTCTTGCCAGAATAAGAGGGTGGAGTTTAGCTGGTGGAGTTTAGCTGGCAGTCATAACTCACAGGTAG
Organism: Glis glis; assembly: GCA_004027185.1. Taxonomy (NCBI): domain Eukaryota; kingdom Metazoa; phylum Chordata; class Mammalia; order Rodentia; family Gliridae; genus Glis; species Glis glis. The sequence goes on along the minus strand of PVJS01005700.1, from coordinate 2,492 downwards.
TGGAGGTGGGAACTGAACCTTGGTCACCTAATCCTAGAAGCTGTGTTCTATGCCAAGTGCAATTTTTTTTTTCTCCCTGCAGTGCTGGGGATTAGACCCAGGGCCCAGAGCATGCTAAACATGCGCTCTACCTCTGAGCTAGACTCCCAGGTCCCTTCATTTTCTTATAAGAAACAGTCTTGCTGGTTTCGAACCTGTGATCCTCTGCCGCAACCTTCTGAGGAACTGAGACCAGAGGGGTATGCTGCTGCACCTGGCTTTGATTCAACTTTGACCAAGTCTCCACCTGCTGCCCAACAATTCTTACTTTATCACGCCATCTAAAATCCTACAAATACAAGATTGACTTTGGTTAAGTGATGGCCTCCTCTTCCTTTCTAATACCTCTATAAAAACTAAGTCAGTTATTATTCACACAGTGGAATTAATCAGTACAATTCACCCACTCTGCTCCAGCTGCTAACCCAGACCCATTGACTTTGAAGCAGGAGAAGCTTCATTTCAGACTAAGGAAAGGTGGGTAATTTTGGCTGCAGAACCCACCCAGGATTGAGGCAGAAAGTTCTAGAAAGCATACAGATGGCAGAGGCTTGGGGAAAGCATACAGAGTATTCAATATGATGGAGATATCATGTCTCTGGCAAAAATGGGATGGAAAGTGTCAAAACAGCATATTTAACATCTCTTTAAAAATAGGAGCACAAATGTAGATGAAGAATTGTCTGGGGGATTGGAGTTCGACACACTTGTCTCGGGAGAGAAGATTACGGGAGGTGTTTATTTTCTACATTTTGACAATTTTTTCTATAATGAGTGTGCACTGCTTCTGAATTAAGAAAAGGAAATCTCTTGAATGAAATCAGCAAAAAGGGGATAAATGGAAGACCCGAGGTCCAGAGACAAGGCAAAGCCATCTCTAGTCTCATTAGCTCAGGTGTGGCTCAGGGGTAGAACACTGCCTAGCGTGCACCAGGCCCTGGGTTCCATCCCCAGCACTGCAAAAAAACAAGTCCATCTAGGTGAAATTTCACTATAGCTTTCTCTCCATTTGCGCATGCTTGACAATTTCCAAAATCAAATGCAAAAAGAAAGTAATTCATCGAGGGCTGACCCAGAAAGCACTGAGGAAATTCTACTACCCACAGCAAGCACCCCACACACCCCCAGTGCCAAGGATAGCCCCAATGCTGTAAGCCTTACCTCTTCCTAGCTGTGTTTCTAGACACTTCTCTGAGGCTCAGTGGAAAGAGATGAGGCATTGACCGTACACTAGATGGTACTGGAAAAGCCAACATGTGTTCCAAAGAACAGACTTAAGAAAAAAGGAAAGCTCATAGGTTACTTTGAAGCTGGTGGGCACTGAGAGAGAATGAGAGAAAGAGAGATTACGCACACAAGTTTTTGTGTTATACAGTGTAAGTGATGTGTATGAATTTTGGGGTTCTCATCTTACGACCTAACTGAAGAGCACATGCCAGGAAGCCTCAGGTGACCCAGGTGACAGTGGCAGTGCGGAGGAGGGGTCAGGGCACAACAGCCCCTTAGGGGAATCTTGCACAGCCAGCTCAGGAACTTAACACCTCTACTTAGAGGTAAAATGTTTAAGCAAAGAAGGGCATCAATGAAATAATATATGTGAGAATTAATCTGATACTGTCATGAAAGACACTGAAGAGAAAAACGGGGCTCCAGGACTTCCAGTGACTCAAGACTCACCCTTCTTTTTTGGTAGGAGGTCAATATGTTCACTTGTGAGCATGATATTTTAGTCCAACTAATAAGGCACCCTTGCGCAAGCAAATAATATAACCTTTCGTATTACTTGCCATTTGTTCTGGTCCTTGGGTTTTTTTTGTTTTTTCTCAAAGAGCCCTGAGATACATGTAGCACACATGCCCCTGGTTGCCATGGGAATTATCTTTGAGGTGTATGTCATGCACAAATAATCCCTAAGCAGGAAATGCCACATTTTATGGTAGGTCTTCCTGTCCTATTCACAACCATACCTCATTGGTGGCCAAAATCTCAACACGCTGCACAAGAAAAGCTTTTATGATCTGAGAGAAACATCCCAGGCTCCTGGCACCATTCACCTGGCTGTAGTCCTCAGCAACAGCCTGCTGCACTTTCCCAGCCACGAGGCTTCTTTGTACTTAGAGCGGAGTCCTAGTGCGCAGTAACAGAACAGCCTCCAGTAGAAAGAAGAAAGTGATTCGATTTGCCTGAAAGTCCTTAGAGGCATCAGGGAGTAAACGGCCAATTACACTATCAGGCCTTCAACTATCAGAATGCTTGTGTATTAGACAGGGTTCTCTAGATTAACAGAATACACAGAATGAGTATATTTTTTAAAAAAGGGATTTATCAGATGGCTTACAGTTTGCAGCAATGTAGTCCCAGGTTCTGACTGCACGTGGAGGGTCAGAGGAACCAGTAGCTGGTCGAACGGTCTAAGAGCTGGAGTCTTAGGATTGGAGCAACCACTAATTCAG
>PVJS01005699.1:19676-63146 GCA_004027185.1 Glis glis | reverse complement strand
TGCGTGTGTGTGTGTGTGTGTGTGTGTGTGTGTGTGTGTGTGTAGGTAAAATGTCTAGGAGTTCTTTATACTATTTTTGCAATTTTCTATCTTTCTATAAATTTGAAATTATTTCAAAATAACAAGACACAAAAATAACATTCAAGGGAGGAATACAGATTAATGTAGGCATTTGTAGCCATTGGAAGGGCTTGAAAATATTTTCTCAAGCCTTATTAAATCATAAAATTCATTCTTTCTGGGGTAATCCTATTTCAAGGGCTTACTCTGCCATGGTTATTGGGATATGACTGGCTACAAATGCTACCATGTTTAAAATAGTGTCAGTCTTAATGAGAATGCGCCTTTGGATTTCATGGAAGTGACTGACTTTGCTGGGAGGTTGCTGGATGGAGGGAAGGAGCTGTGGCTGAGGGGAGGCCCCCTTGGACACAGCTGCTTTGGCAGGTTTGCTGAGAGGCTGCTACTTTCGTGCTCATGTGCTAAATACAAGCTTTAAAAAATATGAGATGTCCTGCGATTTCTAAAATTAACAAGTACATTTCAATTGCACTCTAGATCTCAATCTTAATGGTAAATTAAACAAAAGTACAGCTAATGGCTCTTGAAATTAATGATTTGTGAAGCAATGGTTCTTAGGCAGTTTGCTCACCTTGCTACTTTCTTTATCATTGACTTTAGAAAGAATTGAGAAATTATATGACAGAAGCAAGTATGTTTATCAACTTTCAGATCCAACGTGAAATTAAGCTCAAACTACACTAACAGAGTTACTTTAGTCATTTGGCCATGGGGGAAAAGAAGTGTAAAATACGTAGGTTTTCCATTCTATGGTCTTTTGTTATATTTTTCTTTAGCCTATAATTATCATCACATTTAAAATGTTTTTTTTTGCGGTACCAGGGATTGAACGCAGGGGCGCTACACCCCTGGCCCTATTTTTTATGCTTTATTTTGAAACCGGGTCTTACGAAGTTGCAGAGGGCCTCAGTAAGGAGAGAGAGAGAGAGAGAGAGAGAGAGAGAGAGAGAGAGAGAGAAACAGGGAGAGAGAGAGAGAGAGAGAGAGAGCTGAGGCTGGCCGCGAACCCGGATCCTCCGGTCTCCGCCTCCCAAAGTACTGGAATTATAAGCGTGCGCCACCACGCCTGGCACATTTAAAATATTTTTAAAGCTTTAACGATACAGAAAAAGCCCAAGAGCTAGCTTAATGAATATCTATGATTCCACCGCCTAAATTAATGAACATTAACCTTTTATTTTTCTTCATATATATTATATATATTAGCATTGATATAATGTTATTATTTAATCTCTGAGCATTATTAATGTATTACCACAACAATGTCCTGTGCAGCTACCAAATACATAGATATATATATAAATATATGTGTGTATACACACACATATGCTTTTTTCTGATACAGAAAAAAAAAATATATATATATACTGTGGGGGGGCACTGGGATGGAACCCAGGGGAATTCTACCTCTGAGCTACACCCTCAGCCCTATTTTATTTTTTCTTTTGAAACAGGGTTTCACTAAGTTGCTGAGGGACTTGCTAAGTTGCTGAGGCTGGCCTTAAACCTGCGGTTCTCCTGTCTCAGCTTCCCAAGTACTGGGATTATAGGCATGTTCTATCATGCCTGGCTTACATATATTCTTAATAAAAGAAACACTACTTAAAAGTTGATTATATTTATCCCCTTTCAGTCCCACTTCCTCCCCTCCCTCCACCTAAACAATTACTATTCTGAATTTGGTACTCTTCAAGTTCATGGTTATTATATATGTTTATCCATAAATTATATCTATATATACATCTCTATCTATCTATCTATCTATCTATCATCTAGTAGGTGCTTACAATTTCGTAAGTTGTATGGTGGTTTTCTGATTTTTCACTAAATATTAATTTGACAGCAGTTCAATATGACTATACTTATATTTAGTTGTTTCATTTTAATTGCCTTAAAATATTGTAGTATATAAACTACAATTTACTTAATGCTGTACCTATGGTTGGAGGTTAATTCTCCCATTTTAATTTTTGCCATCATAATTAGTGTTATAACTAGCTATTTATTTTGTACATGCCTTTGGAACAAGGTGTGTAAGGCATTTCTCTGCAATGGATATCTAAAAATAGACTTGTCAAATTTAGTAGATACTGCTGTACTTTTCAACAGTTCAAAGACATAATTGCTTTTAAAGCAGTTATACAAATGTATACCCATCACCTATGATTTTTGAGTCCTTGTTTCCCTAGAAACTTTCCAGTATTTTGGATTATCAAACTTTACATTTTGCTGGGCGTGGTGGCGCATGCTTGTAATCCCAGTACTTGGGAGGCTGAGACAGGAGGATTGCAGGTTCACGGCCAGCCTCAGCTACTTAGTGAGGCCCTCTGCAACTTAGTGAGACCCTGTTTCAAAATAAAGAATAAAAAAAATAGGGCTGGGGGTGGAGCTCGGAGGTAGAATGCCCCTGTGTTCAACCCCCAGTACCACACACAAAAAAAAAACCCTTTACATTTCTTCCAATTTGATGGTTATGACATGGTAACTTGCGACGGACCAGCTCAGCCGGAAAACTGAGACCGATGGGACAGGGGTCTTAGGATGGTGGGCAAGGAGTCGGCGATGAGTGACAGACACAGACAACTCAAGGAAGTTGCATCTGAGTGTATTTTGCAAAGCTTCAGGCAAGGATTTTATACACAATGATTAAGGAAACAAAATACATCATCAGCTGATCATTGTTTATGCCTATGGTTTATACAATCTTAATAATTTCTTAATGATTTCTAAAAAATAACAATGCAAAGCTATAAGAGTAAATAATCGTCAGAGCATACATCTTGTTTGGCATAATGCCGTGGGCACGTCAGAGCATACGTCTTGTTTTGCATCTATAATGGGAATTGAGGTTATGGCTACAGGGCAAGAGTTTAATGTTTAACCTAGTGCCTGTTATTGCTTTCTTACTTTAAACTTCTATAATTCTCTTTGTTCCAAATTTCTAAATCTTTTTCAAACCATCTCCAAAACCATTTCCATGAAGTTTCCACAAAAGTTCTACCTGTTGTAACCCATCTACAACTGTTCTCGAGCCCCCTCTGCCCTTCTGGGCTAATCCAAGCAAGAGTGAGGGAGCGTTCGGGGCCAAAGTAAGGCACAGTTGATGATTTGGAACAAAACACTGCGCTCACTGAGCCATACCTGTTAAAGATTAAGAGAATACAAGAAGTTTACAGCAAAGAGAGAACAGCCAAGAACACAGAGGATTTTGCCAGGCCACCTTTTCTACGGGCATACTTCCTTGAAGCTTTTGCCACGTCGTGCGTGTAGGTTCACGCAGACTCTGTAGGAGGCAGGGCTGTGGCAGTAACTCATTATTGTTTTAATTTTGGATTTCCTTGATCATTAAAGAATTTGAGCTGCTGAGTGTGCTGGTGCATGCCTGCAATCCTACCATCTGGGAGGCTGAGACAGAATGACCACAAGTTTGAGGCCAGCCTTCGCAACATAGCAAGACTCTCAGCAACCTAGCTAGATCCTGTTTCAAAAACAAAAAGTAAAAAGGACTGGGGGTGTGACTCAGAGGTAGAATGCCTCTGGTTCAATCCCCAGTACAAACAAACAAACAAACAAACAAACAAACAAATAAATAGAAGCTGGGCATTTCTTCATATGTTAATTAGGTTTCTTAATTTATGCACTGTCTGCTCATATCCTTTGTCTATTTTCCAAGGATTAAGAGGATTGTTTTTCTATCTTATATGTAATATAGGATTTTATTTGTGATTTAGATACTAAACCTTTATTATGTATAAACACACATATAAACACGCATAATACATATATTATACACACACATATATATGTCAAATATTTTCTCTCTATTTGAGGATTGGTTTTAACTTTTGTCATGTCTTATACATGAATTTAAAATCAGTCTAGTTTGTCTAGTTAAGATATTTAACTACATTGGATTTTTACTTTGGATAATATTGATATCTTTAATATTATAGCTCTTCATCTAATATCATGTATTTTTGTATCTTCATTTACTTATCTTTCATGTTTATACATTAATATGCTGAATTTAGTTTTGCATACCATTTGTTTAAATTTTTCCTAAGTGCATTATGTATTTGTTGCTACTATCATGAATATTTTCTATATTCTTAATTATTGCTGATTATACAAATGCTCTTATTTTTATGTATAAGTGTAAATCCATGACACTTCTGAATTCTCTTATTAGTTCTAATGGTTTATAGATGTTCTTTCACTTTCTGTGCAGATAATATTTTATTTCCTACAAATAATGTCACTTTGCCTTTAACTTTTCAATTTCTATGCCTCCTATTTCTTTGTCTTCTCTTATTATACTGCTTAATTCTTTTAGTATAATATTGACGTTTTTGTGAATGATCCCAAAGTTTCACCAATTGGAGTAGTTATTGGTTATTGCTACAAATTTTGGCTATGGTTGTTTTTATCAGGCAAAGACATGCTTTCTATAACTAAAGTCTGAAGATTTTGTTTTTATAACAAATAAGTGTTGGATTTTATAATGAGTTTGTCTGAATGGGTTAATTGAGGAGATCATATAGTTTTTACTTCCCAATGGTGGGCATATGACTAAGCTTGACCTGCTAGATCGAAGCACTTTCATATTTCCATCAAGCCCATACTTGAGGAAGTGTTTTACTTATTTTGTTCATTTTCTCCTTCCTTCCTTCCTTCTTTCCTTCCTTCCTTCCTTCCTTCCTTCCTTCCTTCCTTCCTTCCTTTTTTATTTCTTTCTTTTTTGATGCTGGATATGAAAAAAGGATTTCCTCAGTTTCTAAAAGAAGTAGTTCTGAAGAACAAGTTAATAAAAAGAGGACCCAAAAGTGAACTAAAAGTAAAAAAGTGGATCCTAGCCCTTAAGGTGCTATGTCTGGATCTCATCCTTCCTCCATTCTATTTCTTAAAATAACAGATTAAAATTCTTTTATTCTAGCTTTAGCTTGAATGATAACTCACTTGCAACCCAAAGTTAAAAGAAGGGTGGGTGACAGACTTTAATACCACCACTGATAACATTCTGAAAACAGATTTAGCAAGCTCGGCAGTTGACCAGGAACAAGAATGTCTATGAAATACATGGATGAAATTCCACAGAGCTAAGATCACATCCTAAAAACTATAAATATGGTTGTCTTTTCTTTTTCAAGAAAGAGATGGTGAGCTGAGCGCGGGAGTTCATACCTCTAATCACAGCAACTCTAGAGGCTGAGGCAGGAGAATCACAAGTTTGCAGAGCACAATCTTGGCAATTTTGAGAGACCCTGTCTCAAAATAAAAACTAAAAAGGACTGGGGATATAGCTCAGTGGTAGTGTGCTGCTGGGTTTGATCACCAGTAAAACACACACACACACACACACACACACACACACACACACACACACACGCACATGCACATAATGATCTTTCTTTATTTCATTTTAAGGTAGATTAATTAACAACCCAGGTAATGGAAGAAAGAGCCTGAGCCTGGTGAAGGCATTGCTACCTGTTGTGATGTAGAACAAGGTACTTACTTTCTCCAAGCTTCAGTTTTCTCAGAGTGCAGTAAAATAATGCACAAAAAAGCATTTAGTAGTGTTTGGCATATAGTAAACATGCCATAAACATTAGTGATTATTGTTATTACTGAGAAGAAAATAAATCCTTTTTTGTTAGCTTTCCAGATACAGAGGTTTGAAATATAACGTACTTCTGTCATAGCTATTGACCGATTTTCCTTTAAAAGGAGTTAAATTCCAGTTGGCACTGAAACTTCCCTAAACGTTGGAAAATCTTTAATAACTGTCTTATGTAAGTATGAAATGAAAATGTCAGTTTGAGGCAAAGTGAGCAAGGAGGAAGAGTGGTTATCTTTAAAAGTAGAGCAGGAAATTTGAGAGCAATTTGACACTGTCCCTGGCTGAGACGAGCTAGCCCTAACAACCAAATGATGGTGAAAAAGGAATGAGACGATGCCTGATGTCTGACCATTTCAGTGCAGTTAAAGACCGTGACTCGGTGATTATGCTCGGAACAAAAATCCAGGCAAGTCTTCAAGGTTTCTGCCTTGGGAGAAAAGCGCTATTGGAGGTTGCGAAAGTCCAGACCACAACTGAAAATGGTAAAGTTGCTTAGATCAAAGGGTATTGACTAGGTGAATAGATGCAGGGGCATTGCCACATGGGTTGCTAAAACCACAATCATGACTTGGTTCTTGAAAACAATTTAATACAATGTCCAGATGGGTGGAACTTTCTTCCTGTGACAAAGTGTCAAAGGATTGAAACTGTTATGAAGACCACAGTCCTGCAGCCAGGCCTCCTGGGTTTCAAGTCCCTGATATACTGCTTATTAGGTGTGTGACCTTAGCAAGTTACTTAGTGTCTCAGTTTCCTCCTCTTTAAAATGGGAATAAAAATATTCTCCATCTCACAAAGTTATTGAAAATAGAAAAAACACTAAAATGTGTAAGACGGAACAGTGCTCGGGGTATGGGCTTACTATCTGTTAGATATTGCTATCATTGTTAAAAACAAAAGGGACTGTGATTTCTAAAGTAGTTTTGGTAGTTTATCTGTTTGGAGGTGGGGCCTAGACCAAAGGTTTCAAATATCCTTTAGAGGCTGAGCTCTAGGAAGCCAGCTTCCCTGGAAAGGGCAGAGCAGCAGCAGCTCATGAGGCAGTGGTTGTGGGGAGCACTGAGCATGAAATCTGCTCTCCTGTTCTATGTGGAACCACATTTATCTTGTTGCATTGGGCACCAACGCCTTGACAGGAAGTTTGGTCTCAGGGACAGAGCCAAAAGGAAGATATTTAGACAATGCAGATTAAGTCAAGATTGCTCGTGGTTTAAAGACTACTTTGGACCTCCTCCTCTTTTCCTCCTCCTTCTTCTTTATGGGTGATTGAACTCAGGGGCATACTACCTCCAAGCTACACCCCCAGGCCTTTTTATTTTTAATTTTGAACCAGGGTCATGCCTTCAGGAATTACTCAATCTTTTTTTAGTTGTCTAAAATGAAAAATGCATATAAGTAAAAAAAAAAGAACTCAACACTTCCAACTTTCTTCTAATATGGCAAGGACAGAAATATAGCTCTCTTATACCTACTATATGATATTCTTTTCTTGCCACATTGAATCAGCTGCAAAAAGAGGAAGGAATTTCTATTTGTCTACTTTGTATTCACATGATACTGCCTGCCCCCTGTCTGTCAAAAAGAGGAAGGAATTTCTATTGGTCTACTTTGTATTCACATGATACTGCCTGCCCCCTGTCTGTCAGAAGCTCAAAGTAGAGCCTGGCACAGCGGCACACGTCTGTAATCCCAGTACTTGGGAGTCTAAGACAGGAGGAGCACAGGTTTGAGGCTAGCCTCAGTGACTTAGCAAGACCCTTGTTCAAAATTAAAAATAAAAAGGCCTGGGGTGTTTGGAGCTAGAATGCCCCTTTCCTCCCCTGGCCTTCATCCTTCGGCTTCCAGCCTGTGTTGCTGCTTCTTCAAAGCCTTCCTTGCCCCTTGGGTCTAAGAGGTTCAACCTAAAGGTCCAAGGGGAGGGGCAGAACATGTCAGGCAGGGAAGAGGAAAGTCTTCTTGACCACAGACATCCTCCTTGAGTACAGCCCGCCATGCCACCACCCTGTGTTTCATGCTGCCTTGTTAGACAGCCTCCCCTGGAATACTTCAGGCCAGCACTCCAACCCTCTAACTTCTGAAATACAACACTGCTGATTACCCAGGAGGTCTTTGGGGACCTCCAAAGTCTGGATGAGGGGCTTCCTGTGTGTCCCCTGCATGGAGACACAGGGCAGCATCGACTGTACTATATTGCAAAGGTTTTCTCTCTCCTCCTGCTAGATACTGAATGGCCTCATGACAAGGACCACATCTCACCTGCCAGCGTGTGCTCAGTACCTGGCATAGTCCTTGGTACATGATGTGTCCTTTCTCCAGTGTTCCTTTCCTTTCTCCAAATCTCCCTTCCAACTAATTTTCTCCTTCCTTTTTCTAAAAAAAAAAAAACCCTGTTCGAATATTGTTCTTATTGCAGTTTTTGTATTGAATGTTACTTTTTTTATGTTTCTCTGCCCTACAACTCCATGAAATCTTGGAAGAGTCTAAGAAATCAGGATTTATTCATCTTTGTAGCTTAGCAGGAGCCAAATCTATTTTAGTAGACACATACAAAACTCCACCTAGCATCCTTTAGGTCTCCCCTCTGGGTTTAGCGTTAATAGAGTGCAGATGTCTACATAGGCTTCAACTCACTTCTGCAGACATGTTCTCACCTTGCTTTCTGCCCTGGATTCCTCTGAATTTAAGACAGTGGAAAGGGGATGGGGCAAGGGCAAGGGTGGCTTCCTTAGTCTGCATTCATGTGGAGCTTAGAAGAACGCAAGAAGTTAACAACCAGAGCTCATCTTTCCACCAGTGGTGAACTGGAGTTCTCAGGTAATTGCTCCTTCTTCCTGTCCTTTAGGGAGACAATTCCCAGCAGGACTGAGCTGTGCATCTATAGCGGTGTCCTTCATAATGCACACTCATGTTCACTGGTTTTCCTTTATTCCCTTTCCTTCTCTTTGCATGCCCTCACTCCTGTTCTTTGGGATCACTTCTCAAAGACATCACTTGTACCCAATTCTTTGCTGTTGATTCTGCTTTCGAGGGAACCAAGTTCCAACACATATAGCATACAAAAATATTTTTGAAATAGAATAACAAATGATGAATAAACAAACTAGGTAATGAGGGAAGAGATGGATGGTTATTGCTTGTGTTCAACCCTCCCATGATTCATGACACTGATTTCTGTTGCTTTTCGCTGGCTCTATTGGAGAGAAAGAGCCCTGGAAATCCATAACCTATTTTGTGGCTTTGCTTAGAGGAGCCAGGCTGCTGACTTCTCCCCTTGTATCTCTCTGCCTCACAGAGAGGCTTCTAAGTGAACTTCCTGTAGCTCACATTTCCTAAACTTTAAGCAGTTTGTTTCAGATAAGGATGTGTGAATTGAAGGCTGCAGGGTATGACCAAATTAGCCTTCGGCCAACAATAGCAGACCAAAGTCAGTATATTTTTCACAGCTTGATTAGAAGAGCTTGCATGTAAGAAGGGGAGGATTATTACATCTGATTTCCAGGAGAGCAGCTGGGGCATTATTCTCCAGCCTGCCCACAACAGAGAGTCTGCTCTGGTTGACAGCACGCTTCTTTACTCCAGCCCAGATCTGGCCTCCCTGCCTGAGTGCCTTTCTAATGCCAGAGCCCTCAGTGCCCAGCTGTCTCCAGTTGCTGCTGGACTGCTTTCTCCCTCTGGACCTTTTCCTTTACCTGGAATGACTTTGTTGAGATCTTTGAAATATGCCTCTAAACTTAGATTTTATTAATTTTATTTCCTTTCAAAAGTGGTCAAAGGGTGAGAAATGAGAAGGAACATTTATGCATTACAGAAAAAGAGGCAGCTTTTTGTAAACTCCTATTTCCATGCACCTATGGAACACTGGGGTGAGAATTAGGCTTGTTAAGTATACAGATCCCTGGGACCCACTCTAGAACTATTCAATCAAAGTCACCAGCAGTTGGGGCCTGGGTGTCTGATATTTAACAAGCTCTTTAAGCGATGTTTATGCACACATTGATTTGAGAACCACTTTAAGTGTTTCCATATATATATATATTTTTTTTTAAATATATACATATTTTTTTTCCTCAACGAGAAGGTGAAAAGGACTCACTGGAATGTATTTCTGTAGAGCCTTTGAGCGAAGCCAGAACCAAAGCAGATTTGCTATGCAGTTTTTCTTATTAAATACAAGGTCGAAGAGGTAATTACTCATTTACTTACCATGGTAGGTGACCACAAAAACCTTCCCATTTGTGACATATTCTGTTGTAGTTGGTTTGGCATTTTCTTCTTTTAGGAGGGAAAGTCCTCTGACCTGGGCAGCAAAAGTGAAGCTCTGCTTTCCATTTGGAGCCAGCTGTAAGGAGGCAGCTCTAATCTAGCTCAGTGATTCTTTTTTTTAAATATATTCTTTCACTGGTGCATTGTGACCATACATCATAGCGAGGTTTAGTGTGGTAGAAACATATGGCACCGGTGCATTTCCTTCTGGATCCTGCCCTGCTCCGTCCTCTTCCCCCTTGCCACTCATAATATTGAAATTGGTATTGATAGCTTCATGAATGTACATAGGATTATTTGAGCTGATTCCTTCAAGTCTCCTCTATCCTCACCCTTCTCCCTCTCCAAATTCCCTTCCACTATTCTACTAGTATCTTTCCTCATTAATTTGAAGTCTCTCAGCAATTCTTAACCTCTTCACTGAGAATCACCTGGAGAGCTTAAAAATTGCCAACACCTATGTCTTATTTTTTAGAAATTCGAACTCAATTGGTATGGGCAGGAATCTGTCTATTTGGAATACTTCCTACATGAGTTTTTAATAAGAGAACTATTGTGTAGCACTAAGGACTTGGACGTAGCCATTGTTTTGAGTTAGAATTTTCATTGATAGAAAAGATGGGGATGAGAGAACTATAAACAGGTAGAAACTCCAATCTCTCCACTTATTACTCAATTTTAGTTTCCTCATAGAATTATCAACATATATGTCATTTATTTATTTGTTTCCCTGTTTACAGTTTGCCTCTACCAATTTCAACATAAGCTCCTTGAGTGCAGGGAAACTTGTATGCCTTATTCATCTCTATGCATCAAAAGCCTGGAAAAAGTAGGAAGAACTTAATAGACCAGAATGATGGGTGTTATAGTTAGATATAAAATGTCCCCTAAAGAGCTCACTTATTAATATTTAGGGTTGATATAATTGAGTCATGAGGGTTGTAATCCCAGAAGTAGATAAATCCATTGTAATGGATTTACCTGGGTGGTACCTGGTAGGCTGGTAGGGTGTGGCTGGAGGAGGTGGTCCCTGGGAATGTAGCTTTGGAGATAATATATATGGTTCCTCCTTCTTCAGCTCACACTCTTGCTTCCAGCTTCCATGATGTGAACACAGTTCATGTGCTCTCCCTTTCTCTGCTTCCTGTCACCATGCCCTGAGATCTGCGGTCCCTGGCCTCACATGAACTAAACCTGAAACCGTAAGAACATAAATCTTCTTTCCTTTAAGTTACATGGTCAATCTTTAGATTATAGCTGCAAGAATGCTGACAGATACAATGGGAAAATGAAGTGACTGGGCCAGAACATTCCCTATCCTTTATTAGGCTCCTCTAGCTTGTCTGGGGAACATGCTTTAGTGAATGAGTTAAGGCAGGGACCGTGTCATTCCATCTTTATAGTGGATGGTATATTGCTTGACTGGAGTAGATAAACAATGAGTGCTTGTTGAATAAATAAATAGGAAGGAAAGAATACATTATTGTATACAAACTTCAACGTCTTTGATCTGTTTCAAGTTCTTTGTATACTTTCAGCTGGAGCTGGGCAGTTTAGTTTGAAACCTGGTAAAAGTGTTAGGGGTCTATTGATTTATTATGTTAATATGGCATCAGGCTAATATGAAGCACCCACTGTGTAGTCTGGGCCAGATCACTATGAGGAACTTCAGTTTCCTTTTCTGCAAATTGAGAAGTTTGGATTAAAAAGGCTCTGCAGTCCCTTACTGTTTTGAAAGATCTGCAATATGAACAGACAGAAACAGAAAAGGGACGATGAGGGAGTTGTCAAGCAGATAGTACAGGAAATAGCCAGGATCCTCCTGGGGGCCAGGGACTAGTTCTTAAAAACATGATGACTAAGAATGATCTGGGCATCCCTTAGTGCATGTTTCTAGGTTTTTGGGCTTTCTACATGGGACACCTGCATTGTCCATCCTCTCTGAGCTGCACCTGCTCATTAGCTGCTGACCTTGGGTAAAATCAGCTAAAATCAGGTAGCTTCTTGTAGTAAATAGTGTTCCAGGGTTGGGAATTCTATTTTCTCAATGTACTCAAGCACTTAAGAAACAACAAAGCAAGAGACCTTCCTAAGCCTCTATTTATTTGAAAATTGAATAGGCCTAGGCTTTTGTGAAGATTAAATATCATAGTGCATGGAAAGGGCCAGACTTGTAACAAGCACTCAACCATGCTGGCTATCGCTGTTATTACATTACACAAGTCATGAGCCAGAAGCCAAAATATTTAATCCCAAATACTGGCACTTGGTTCTGTTTCTTTCTACTGAAGATGGAACAGTTGGCTGTGAAGTCCAAAGGATGAGATCCAGAACTGCACACAATGACAGTCATCTTCTTCAATTAGAATGCCATGGAATATTAACAAGCCCAGCTGTGTTTCCCAAACAATTAGAAAAAGCTGCAAAATCCAAAAATAAACCAAAACAAAGATATACTCAGTCTGAAGGCCAATTTTAGTTTTTAGATTTCTCATAGAAAAAGTTGATATCATTGTGTTTGACACTAAAACAATATCAACACTGCATTTAGTGACAATCAGATACTCTGGTACATGCATCTCCCTTCTCTGTGACAGGATGAACATTTATGCCTTTGGTAAATTGTTGTTTGATTTGCTTTTGTTTTGTTTCCCATTAAATGATGGGGTTGGAATAAAAGACTTTCCATTCACAGTAAAAATGTTGAAAGGTATGCCTCATTAAAGATGCTATTCATTTTTAGTTTCCCAGGTGGCGTTAGAAATTAAGAATAAAATAATTTTAGAAAATGGATACCATCCACTTAAAAAACGGATAAAGGCTGCTGCTGTGATGTTGAGTTCTAAAGTGCTTTTCAAAATGCTAGATCTTGGCTAATTTCAGATAAGAAGTTGTCTTTGATTAACATTAACAAAATTTTTGACTAATTTTATTTAAAGAAGTATTTTTCTGTAGAATTTTTAATTCATTGATTAGAAACTCAAATAATATGATTTATCATAATTTTGTATATTTTTTCACATTAAATAATTAATTTATATGTAACTATTTTATGAAATATAAAACAATTCTAGTTAATATTTATGCAGATAGACATTTATTTTTTCTTTTAGATAACATATATTTCACATAAATGGAAAAGACTAACAAAGTCCAATACAGAAACTATTTTGCAAAACTCATGAAGATTTTTATTTACTAACCATTATTGAACATATGACATAAAGAACTCTGCTAAGTTCTTTAGCTACCTTTTATTATTTTTGTGCTGATGCAAATGATTAAGGTAGAACACTTTAAAGTCTTCTGCTTCTGGTGAGTATTGTAGACTTGGTGTTCTAAACTTTTCTCCATTACAAAATACCAAGGAAAGAGGGGTAAATTACAATTAGCAGAGAAATTAAGGACCATCTTTAGTTCCCTGAAAATTATGGGAACAAAAAACAGGATAATAATCAGTTAGGTATAGATACCATGGGGGGACAGTTACTGATAAAAGGTGTCTAAATCCCAAAGTTTTAATGTCTTCTCAGTGAACCAGAACAAATTCTTGATCAAATAAAAGACAAGGTTACAAAGGAGATAGCTGCATTAAAAAAAAAAAAAGAAT
Source organism: Glis glis (assembly GCA_004027185.1). Taxonomy (NCBI): domain Eukaryota; kingdom Metazoa; phylum Chordata; class Mammalia; order Rodentia; family Gliridae; genus Glis; species Glis glis. Next base: position 49,572 of record PVJS01005699.1, on the reverse strand, counting down.
CCTCAAGGACCTTCTGGGAAAAAGTAGGCCAGAAAAGCAATGTGCCTTCCTGGCTTGAGTCCTACACATGGATCAAGATTCCTCTGATAATACCTACTCAAAGAAGATCCCCTCATATAGATTAGTAACACACTGACATGTAACAGAAGGAAAAGGAAATCTTCCTTAAAGAATGCTCCATTAAAGAAGGATTCTCAGGATTCCCATAAACAGAGATTGGCCAGATATGAGCTCATTATATTAAATCACCAAACACACAGAAACCAAGCTACCATGAGTAGCTCAGAAGAAATAATCACCACAGAATGAAATACCCAGGGTAACAGATGTTGGAATAATCAGGGACAGAATATGAAACAATCATGCTTAAAGTATTAACAGAAATAATAGAATCATAAACTTGAGTAAGAAATAAAGATCTATTAAAATAACTAGGCACATTTGGAAAAATAAAACAAATAAAATTCTAAAAATAAAATACATAGCTGAAATTTAAAAATGAAAAGATTGGTTAAATGGGAAATCAAACAAATAAAGAGAGAATTCAGGGATTGGAAGATAAATATGAAAAAATTAACCAGGATGAAGCACAAGAAAAAAATGAATAATATGACAGAGAGACTGAGAGATATGGAGATAAGGAGAAGTTCTCTTCTTAGTGTGTTTAGAATCTCAGAAGGAGAAAATAGAATGAACAAGGCAAAAGCAGTATCTGTTGAATGAATGGTGAGTGAATTAGTCACAAATTTTCGGAATTGATGAATATTATGAATCCTCAGTTTCAGGAAGCCAAATAAATCCCAGGAAAACTAAAAAACAAAACAAAGCAAAACTGCCCAGCTAGACACATTGATCTGAGGCTGAAGAACTCAATAAAACCCACAGATCTTAAGTGTAACCAGACCGAGAGGAAGATTACCAATATATAAATGATATAAACTGATGGTTGATTTCTCATAACAGCGGCAAGACAAGTTGAAAGATACTCAAACAATATCTTCTAGCTCTGAGATACACATAGTTGGGAGCCTAGAATTGTGCACTTGGTTAATTGAAGGTAGAATAAAAACATTTTAATTGATAAAGAAATTAGGAGTTACTTCTGACAGACCCTCATAAAGAATTTCAAAGGACATTAAGATAGAAGGAAAATAATTCCCCAAGAAATACCTGAGATACAAGAAGGAATAGTAAATAAATGAGTAAAAATATGAGCAAATATAAGCAATATGGAGTGTATAACACAAAAATCATGCCTAAGAGAGTAAAAATCAAAATCAAACTAAGGCTAATTATCTCAAAATAATAACTTGTAAGATGAGGATGATCTAAGGTAAAATAGTTAAAGTTGCTTCTATATTTTGGGAAGTAGTTAAAAGCATGAATAATCTTTACATTTTAGGTTGTTTATGCATGCTAAAATTTTAAGGGAAATCATGAGTGGAATGTAGAACTTCTAATACCATAGAAGAAGAAAGTGAATTTCAAAACTCAACTAGTAGAATAGAAGCCAGCAATGGTTATAAGAAAAGCAACTAAGAGTCATTATGGATATTAGAAGTTTTTAACAGAGAGCAACATGATTGAAATATCTTTCAATATAGGAACAGGTATAATAAAATTAAGACTAATCTCACCAGTTAAGACTAAGATATTGATTTGAAAAGAAAATACCTATAATCTTTTTACAAGAGATTCATCTAAAATTTGAAGACACAGAAAAGATGAAAATTAAAATATGGAAAAAGGTATACTTGCCAAATTAATAAAAAAAGCCTTGTATAGAAAAAGTAGATTTTAATGCAGCAAACATTATTAGGTTTAAAGTGGATAACTATTTAAGTCATCAGAAAGCTAGACTAATTCTCTTATTTATTTATTTATTTATTGGTGCATTGTAATCATACATCTTGATGAGTTTCAGGGTGGTAGAAGTATACATGCACACATCGCTCAATTAGCCCTCCCCCAACTCTCACCCCCCTCATTCTAACATTGTATGTCCTACTATTTATGTCTTCAAAGTGTAACAAATATTAAACAGATATAAACAGAATTACAAGAAGTTTCCAAATCTACTGCCATTGTGCCTGACTCAAAATAGTTAGAATTTGATTATGATAGTACACTGAACTACATCCCCCAGTCCTTTTTATAATTTATTGTGAAAAAGGGTCTAAATTATGGCATGTTAGACTTGAGCCTGTGATCCTCCTGCCTCAGCCTCCCAAGTACTGGGGTTCTCCTATCTCGGCCTCCCAAGTACAGGTGTGTGCCACCATGCCTGACTCAAAATAGTTAGAATTTGATTATGATAGTATATGTCAAAAATTGGTGGATTCTAAAGTGCAACTTTAAGGGAAATTTATGTTTCTAAATTTTTAAGTTTGAAAGAAGTAAATTTTCAAATCTCATGATATAATCACACAACTTAAGAGTTAGAAAAAGAGCAACAAAAACACCAACAAATCCCTAAGAAGAAAAAACAATAAAACAAGGGTAAAAGCAGAAATTAAGAAAATAAAAAATAGTCAATGGAGAGAGTTAACAAAAGTAAAAGTTGCATCCTTCATAAGACAAAACAGAACAACCTTTGTTGAGATCAAAAGTAAAAGGGAAAAGTCTCACACATACAATATTAAAGATCAAAACAAGAGACTTATGGATATAGGAAAGACTATTAAACAACTTAGTTAAAATAAACAATTTTAAAAAGGAACAATAACTTGAGATAAGTTCTAGTAGAATTAGAAAGACTAATTTTCCTATAACCATTAAACTAACTGAATCAGGAATTAAATGCATAGTCATCAAAAACAAAAATAAAAAATCAAATAAAAACCGGGTTCAAATATTTTTACACATATCTTACCAAATAGTAAAAAATACATATAATTAAGGTTTTATAAAGTTTTTAAAAGAATAATAAAGTATGGTAATACTCCATACTTCATTTTTATGAGGTTGATAGGACTTTCAGTACTGATGTCAATGTAGGATAAAGCCAGAAAGGTAACCTATAGACAAATCTCACTCATGAAATCAGACCAAAAAAACCTAAAAGAAAATATTAGTAACCTAAGAGTAAGAATGGGGCTTCTTTGACCTGGTTAAGTATACTTTTCAAAAATATACTAAGTTATGTATCATTAGATGATTTCTCTCTAATATCATGAATGAGATAAGCATACTCTATCACTGCATCCCTGAAACTGGAGTTCTAATCAGTTCATTAAAAATAGGTAATTAAGTGAAAAATGCTTAAAAAGAAATAAATAGTGATAGTATTTGCAGATGATTTAGTTGTCAAAATAAAAAATAAAGATTAGCCAAGCGTGGTGGTAAAAACCTGTAATCTCAGCACCTGGGAGGCTGAGACAGGAGGATTGCAGATTCGAGATCAGCCTCAGCAACTTAGCGAGCCTTTCAGCAACTTAGCAAGACCCTGTTTCAAAATAAAAAATAAAATAGGGCTGGGTTGTAGTTCAGAGATAGAATGCCCCTGGGTTCAATCCCCAGCACTACAAAAAATATGGCAATTTATTAAAATCAACTAAGTATACCTAAGTAAAATAATTCAAAGTTTAATTACATTCTTATATACTTGTGACAGTTTATTTAAGTATCATTTAAAAAATATACCATTTATCCAGATTTGGTCAATGCTGACTTCTACCAAACTTCCTAGAAAGAAAGAATTCCAATTCTCTACAATGTCTTGCAGAAAATAGATTCAGAGGTAATACTTCCTAACTCATTTTATATAGTCAGTATTACCCTAATACCAAAACCACACCACAGCATTTGTAAGGAAAGAAAAATACAGACAAATTTTAGTAGGAAAACTATAAAACTGTGATGAAAGAAATCAAAGAAGAACTAAATAAAGGGAGAGAGAAAGAGCCCATCATAGATAGGAAGACTCAATATTGTAATGCCATCAGTTATTCCCAAAATGATCCATAGATTCAATACAATGAAAATCACAGCAAATTATTTTATGGGTATGGATAAACTGGTTCTAAAGTTCTTGCAGAGAGACCAAGTTCCAGAATAGCCAACAGAGTATTAAAGAGAATAGAGAACAGAGAGCACTTGACTTGAAAACTTACTATAAAGCTACAGTAATCAAGACCACGTGGTACAGATCAGTGGAACAGAATAGACAGCCCCCAAAATAGATTCACAGAAGTATAAACAACTGATATTTGACAAAGGAGCAAAGGCAATACAATGGAGAAAAGATAGTATTTTGAACAAATAGTGCTGGAAAAACTGGACATTGATATGCAAAAACGTGAATCTAGACACATGAATCCATACACCCTTGACAAAAAATGACTCCAAATGGATTGCAGAACTAAACGTAATCCATCCCATGAGACTGTCATAGCTTCTGTGGTTGGCAGGAGTCCTTGACATTCCTTGGCCTGTGGTCTCATAGTTCCAATCTCTGCATGTTTTCATGTGGCATTCTTCCCTGTGTGTTGTGTATCTTTGTAACATCACATGGTGTTTCCTCTCTGTGTCTGTATCCACTTTTCCCTTGTTTTATAAAGATACCAGTCATTAGATTAGGACCTATTTTAATTCTGAATGGCCACATTTTAACTTAATTACATCTGTACAGACCCTGTTTCCAAAAATAAGAGCACATTCAGAGGCCTGTGATTCCTCCATCCTCTTGGGTGACACAATTCAACCCACAACAGCTATTATGAAATTTTATGTAATCAGTTTGGAGAAAAATTGAACTATATCTAGTAAAGTAGAATCCAGGCACACATTAGGATCCCAAAATCGACTCTGAATGCTTATTAGATCCTTGCTACTTTAAGTATAAATGGAAAAACAACAAAGTGGATGTCCATCTGGAAGCTTAGTAGAAATGCAGTCTTGAGCCCTACCCCATACCCACTGTGTAAACATTTGCATTTCAAACAAGATCCTCATGTGATTTGTTTGAGAAGCACCAATATAGTTTGTTACATGGCTACAAAAAATACACATAAAAGTGACCATATAAGTATTGTTTATAAGAGCAAAATTTTACAATGATTTACATATTCGCTGACCAGAGAACGGATAAATAATTTGTGACACTGTTCGTGAAATTCAAGTCTACACAACTGTGAAAACAAATGAACAAAAGTTGCTTATATCAACACTGATGAATGTCACCAAGATAAAGTTGAGCAAAAAAAAAAATTGTAAAAGAATGCATTGGAATGATGCCATTTCTATATTGCTTAGTGACACATATGATATAAAAACTCAAAATTACTCATGGGAATGATAAACACTAAATTCAAAGGTAGATGGGGGCTTCAAAGGAATCAGTATTTCTTCTTCTCCTCCTCCTCTTCTTCCTCCTTCTTCTATACCCCAGCCCTATTTTATTTTTTATTTTGAAACAGGGTCTCACTAAGTTGTTAAGTTCTCCCTAAGTTGCTGAGGCTGGCCTCCAACCTGTGATCCTCCTGTTTTAGCCTCCTAAGTACTGGAATTATAGGCATGTGCCACCACACCTAGCCTTAAGCTTTTCTTTAACACATAGTTTTGTTATACTATTCCTTAGTTTTAGTAATTCTTACATAGTACACAATAAAATGGAAAAGTTAAAGAATAATTATTTGAATCCAGAACCATAGCCCTGAGCCACTATTCCCAACTAATACATTGGCTTCAATAGGGAAAAGGGCACAGTTTTAGACTAGTATTTCATAATTGTAATTATTGTGTTTATATAGGTATCATGTTCTAAGAATTAATTAAATAATACATTGATCACTGGTTTTAGTTTTGAAACAAAAATTGTTATTTTCCAAAGCAAATAAAAACATGGGCATTTCTCCCCACCCAGTGTTAGATTAAATCCAGTCACTGATTTTTTTGTGTCAAGTAATTATTTGACTGAATTTAATTTCAAACTCTCGTTAGATTAAAAGGAAATGCTGAGCCAACATTCCAAACATTTGTCTCATCTCATTTATACACTTATTATTTCAAAATTGAACAATGAGAGTATTTACAGAAAGATAGAATTGTAGGGGAATTGAGCCTTGAAAAGTACACTTATTAACACCTGTCAGTATAAATCTGATAATCTCCAACAATGAAAACACTGCCTGTTGGCTTTTACTGTACTTTCAAACATTTTATTAGAACCTATAAATTTCAATTATTTATTTCATGCTTTTGAACAAATGGTTGAGCTCCCAGGGAAAGAGCAGGCTCTTATTCAATACCAGTTATTGAACTTTTGTTGGCATGTTCTTTTTTTACCCTTCAATAACTTCTAAATCAAAAAGTTCTCAAATGCAAAGATCACATTTTTTTCTCCATTTGTCTTTTACCCAGAATTTCCTAGAGAATTGAAAGCTTAATAAATTAAGTATGAGGAGAATGTAAAATCCATATACAAATTGTTTTCATAATAGATCCTCACTTGAAAGGGCCTAATTTATTTATTTTTTCAAGGTTTTGAACTTTCGCTAAGGCCACCCAATTCTCTTTCTACATACTCCTGAGAAATTATCAGTAGAGAGTGTGGTGGTACACAACCCTAATCCCAGTACTTGGGAAACTGAGACAGTAAGATTGCAGGTTCAAAGCCAGCACGTGATAACTTACCAAGACCCTGTTTCAAAATAAAAAATAAAATAGGGTTGGGTGTGTAGCTCAGAGATAGAACACCCCTGGATTCAATCCCCAGAAACACACACACACACACACACACACACACACACACACACACACAATTTAGCAGTAGAGAGATCATTAATATTACTACACTACATCACTATTAGCACTCTTGTTGTTTAACCTTTATTGAAGGTCATTATGGTCCAGTGAAGTGTATTACATACTTTAATCTTCATAAGTCTATTATCACATCCACTTAATTATTGAGCAAATAAGAGGGTTAATTAATTGGTCCAATGTCACATACACAGTGAATACAGATTACCTTTTTCTTCACTCCCTGCATGCTGAGTTTGTAGCATATGTGCTAAATGAATCAAGCTCATTTCACAGTTCTCAGGAGCAGAGGCTGAGGCTTCCACTGTTTTGTGTTTTGTCACTAAAATCCCAGTACAATTCTCGGCCTGCAAGAAATGCCTGATGGGGGAAAAGAGCTGTGAAAGAATCACATCCCCAGAGGAAGGTGGATGGTAAGGATTAGACAAGCAAAAAATGCGCTCGCTTTACAGCATTTATTCTCTGGCATTTTGATTGCCTTTCTTGTAAATATTCACTAATAATCAGATGATCACATTTCCCAAATGATCTAAGCACAGATTTCTCTTCAAATCTTTTTTTCCTAGTGACTTCCAACCAAAATCCAAAATTTCGGAAAAAAATATAATTGCCTTACTGTTTTGGTATTTGAGGATCAGGGAGAATTTAGAATTGTACTTTTAGTTTAAAATAATCTATCCTAGTTTTAATTACTTGAGAAAAAAGTAAACTTTTTCTTAAAAAAGCAACTTTTAGAAATAACTTCTATAATCTAAGTTTAAACTATTTACCATATAGATTCTTTTTTCCTTAATAATGAAAATCAGTCATAATTTAGGGATAGTGCCTAAACATATCCATCACTGAGATGCTCCAACTATTACTGAGCCTTCAGTAATGACAGGAAGTTCAAGGTTCACAGCAAAACTTCAGCTGAAGATTTTTTTATCTTATATCCTTGGTCAAAGAACTACATGGAAATGTTGCTCTTGTATTAAGTTTCCTTTGAAAATGTTAAAAATATTTAGCCCTCATAAAGTCTTTTAGAGAAATTTTACATGATATATCAGACCCTAATTCCATAACCTGACAAGTTTGTTCTTGCAAGTAGTAAATTAAAGCAAGAAATAAAACCAGAATGACTGGATTTTTTGTTTATGAATGTAATCAATAGTAACTGTTATAACGATAATTTTTCTTCAGGTTACCTTTGGAAGCCTTAAAGAATAAGAGCTTAACTCTATCCAGGAGCTTTGGTTTACACCATATCTTCAGGTGTTTCTGTATTTCTTCTATATTTTTATTTCTGTGTTTCTTCTGCATTTTTAAGAAAAAAGAAGAATCATTTTGACATGGAAGAATTGGCAAAGTGTGAACAAGAAGAAACGAAACATCTCACAGCACTATTCAATAAAAAGTTATACATAACTATCTGTTCATCACTTACAAGCTATAGAATTGTAGTGCAGCATACCCTTTGATAGTTTTATTCCTAGTATTTATAAAAGTGCCTAAAAACTTGCTCTAAGTTTCATGAAATGAACTGCTTGATATATTATGTACATTATTTCTGAGGAAAACCGTGGACTACTTGGGATTTTTTAGACACTTGGATAAAAAGGCTGTGTTGTCACATATTAAAGCAGACTAGTAAATGCCAGGCCTCATGAACATGAACTCCAGATTTAAAGCATTTTAGCTTTCTTCAAAAGGAAAAAATAAATTTGTCAGTTATTAAGTCATTTGGAATCCAATGGATGAAAGCACAATTGCTGAATGACATATTTCCTAATTTAGTTTTGATTTGCATATTTACATGTGCTAGTTCTGACACAATTATTGCTCAAGTATGTCCTTGATATGTATATTTTTGCTTTTTAAAATATAAAATTCTCTTCTTTTAGTGTGCTTATATTCTCAACTCTATTTTCAAAGGTTTATCGATAGAGAATTCAGATTTTAAATATATTTCCATTATACTCTTTGGGACTGCAACTGTATGTTAGCCACCAGTTTAGTTCTGTAATTGTGAGAAGATTTTATAAAAGGAGATGGATATTTTCACAAGTAAAGACTTCTTGAGAGTCTGTAGTCAGTATTGCCGTGCATACTTATCTCCTTTTCAATGCCATGAATCATCATAAATGGCAGCTTTGTTGTTGTGGTAGCTGAAATTATTGAGTGGGAACTGTGCCCAGCTTAATCCACCTCCAAACACACCATCCTGTGCTGTATATACTGGCCCAACTGTATTTTCTTTGAAGCTTTGGTGATTGCTCTTTTGTTTGGTCCAAAACAATGAAATTCAAAGCTCAAATTTAACACAGTATTAAGAACGTTGCAGAGTCTCTGCGTGTTATCTAGAATCAACTGTTTTTGAAACTGCCTTCTGTACTTTTTCTTCACTTTAGGCTTGTAATCAGAATCTGTAAGTGAACCTTGTTGTGTTATGGGACTGAATAGTTTATTAGGCGTGCCATTTTTTTAACCTATGTTCAAATGGAACTAAATTTGGGATTTTTGGTAAAAAGAAAACCAGTTTAGAACAAACCCATAAAAGTCTCTTTATTTTCAATGTTAAATCCTCCTGTTTGGAAAATGCAGTAGTGTTTCCCCACAATAAAAGGTAAATACATACAAATGTGTGGGTTCCAAAACACAGTTGAATGTGTTGCCCAGGCCTATTAAAAGGGCATTTGTAGATAGAACTTGTGAATGACAGCTACTACAGGCTTTCAAACGCAGCTAGGACACATAATAGGCTTGGTATACATGATTAAAAACAAAAGATGGCACTAAAAGAAATTTATGAAGAAAATAAAAAAAACAAACAGTGCTATTTTTCTTTTTATAATGTCTTTTCTTTTGCTTTCAAGTTTTGAGTTTTCCTCAATACATGCTTAATTTCTGCAAGACAAAGCTTTCTAGATGGCGCTCTAAAGCCTTTGCCGGAAGGTGGCGGCAGAAGCCTAAATGCTTAGAGCTGTCCCAGGTGCTGAACCCAGTTTCGGAGATTAAGAGAAGCTCAGCGACTAGCAACCAGGGATTCCACCAAGTTCTCCCTGAAGGTTTGTAGGTTCCGGTAAGAAATGGAAAAGACCATATAAAATGCAGGATCTCATTTACAACACGTAGGCAGAATACTTCTTTCCTTGAATTTACTCTCCACAAAGCTATGGGAGGTAGCAGTGTTCAGTGAAATAAAAAAGGTAGTAATGACTGAAAAGTGTGTGTGTGTGTGTGTGTGTGTGTGTGTGTGTGCATGTGTGTAGAATATGTACCGAACTGAATCTTTTTCTTCACTTTGAGATTCAGCTTGTGTTCCCGTCCTGTATCCTTTAACACATCCTTTATAACTCTTTTCCTAAGTCCCCAAGGTTTAAAAAAAAAAGTCACAGGCAACATTCTCCCCAAGGAAGTGAGGCTGGACTGTTAGACGTAGAATGCGGGCGATATTTTTAAAAGCAAAAAATACACTCCATCTTCTTTTCATCAATTAACCATAATTTACAGACAGACCCGGGGCTATCCACCTTCCCATTCAGGATCTGTGTCTCCTTTTCTCATTTCCTATTGCCACTTTGGGATGCTGACTCTATTTGTTTTTGAGAATTTGACAGAAATACGAGGCAATGGGTAGCCAGAAAGATTTTTTTTCCATTCTTGAGTTTGGCTGGGAGGGAGGCGGAGTTTATTTGTTATGGTCTGAACAGCGGATCCGGTGTGTGTAGCGAGTTGTGAGACTATAGACAAAAAAGGGACTTGGAGGCAAAGACGCTGAGCTGGGAGGAGGGCGGGGACCCAAGGGAAAGAGACACTTGGGGTTGGGAAAATGTTAGGGGGGAGGGTTAGCGTGGGAGGGAGGGAGGCTGGCTGTCGGAGCGACACCAAGAGGGATAAAGAAACGGAGGTGAGAAGGCAGAGGGAGACTGAAGGGGAAGACTAGTGGGACAGGGAGAAGAAGGCTGAAGCCTGAGGAGAAAGAGGAGACTGGAGGAGAGAGACGGGGGGGGGGGAGAGAGAGAGAGAGAGAGAGAGAGAGAGAGAGAGAGAGAAGAGAAAAGAAACACGGAGGCGAGGGTCACAGATTAACCTGGGGTTTCTCTATTCCAGATAATTCTGGGTTTGGAGACTGTTTGCAAGAAGGGAGATTCCTGCTCGGCTCCGGCAGCCAGTTGGTCAGCAACAAAGTAAAATGGACAGCGAGACACAGACGTTCCAGTCACCTCTCCGCCACCCAGAGATCCCGGAGCAGCTCTCAGGACAACTCGAGTTTCCTAGCTGGAGCCTCTAAGCACCCCAGACCGCGGGAGCCAAGGGAGCGCCCCTGGAAGCTGCTCCTCTGAGATGTCCTCGGCAGAGCTGTAAGAACTTCCTGCTGGAGTCCCTGCATCCCCTCCCTCTGAAACTCCCCGGGAGGGAAGGCAGAAGCCCCCAGAGGGAGGAGCGAGGGAGATCCTCCGGCAGCGCGTCCTCCCCTCCCCCACCTCACCCCCGCCGGGCGCACAGGCAGGCATGGATGTGCTCAGCCCCGACCAGGGTAACAACACCACAGCGTCCCAGGGGCCCTTCGGGGCGGGCGGCAACGTTACTGGCATCTCCGACGTGACCTTCAGCTACCAAGTGATCACCTCTCTGCTGCTGGGCACGCTCATTTTCTGCGCGGTGCTGGGCAATGCGTGCGTGGTGGCTGCCATCGCCCTGGAGCGCTCCCTCCAGAATGTGGCCAACTATCTCATCGGCTCGTTGGCGGTCACCGACCTCATGGTGTCAGTGCTGGTGCTGCCGATGGCCGCGTTGTACCAGGTGCTCAACAAGTGGACTCTGGGCCAGGTCACCTGCGACCTGTTCATCGCCTTGGATGTGCTGTGCTGCACCTCGTCCATCCTGCACCTGTGCGCCATCGCGCTCGACAGGTACTGGGCGATCACGGACCCCATCGACTATGTGAACAAGAGGACGCCCCGGCGCGCCGCTGCGCTTATCTCGCTCACTTGGCTCATTGGCTTCCTCATCTCCATCCCGCCCATGCTGGGCTGGCGCACCCCGGAAGACCGCTCGGACCCCGACGCGTGCACCATTAGCAAGGACCACGGCTACACTATCTACTCCACTTTCGGCGCTTTCTATATCCCGCTGCTGCTCATGCTGGTTCTCTACGGGCGCATCTTCAGAGCCGCTCGCTTCCGCATCCGCAAGACGGTCAAGAAGGTGGAGAAGAAGGGAGCCAACGCCCGCCCGGGAACGTCGCCGGCAGTGCAAGCCAAGAAGAGCCTGAACGGACAGCCCGGAGGCAGAGACTGGGGGCGGGGCGGGGACAGCAAGGCAGCGGGGGCTCCGTGCGCCAATGGCGCGGTGAGGCAGGGCGACGATGGCGCCGCCCTGGAGGTGATCGAGGTGCACCGAGTGGGCAACTCCAAAGAGCACCTGCCGCTGCCCAGTGCGGCCGGCGGTGACCCCTGCGCCCTCTCCGCCTTCGAGAGGAAAAATGAGCGCAACGCCGAGGCGAAGCGCAAGATGGCCCTGGCCCGCGAGAGGAAGACAGTGAAGACGCTGGGCATCATCATGGGCACCTTCATCCTCTGCTGGCTGCCCTTTTTCATCGTGGCCCTGGTCCTGCCCTTCTGCGAGAGCAGCTGTCACATGCCCACGCTGTTGGGCGCCATCATCAACTGGCTGGGCTACTCCAACTCTCTGCTCAACCCCGTCATTTATGCCTACTTCAACAAAGATTTTCAAAACGCGTTTAAAAAGATCATCAAGTGCAAGTTCTGCCGCCGATGATGACGGTGGAAGAGTGACCGGCGAGGAGGAGCCACAGGACCCGCCCCATCCACTCGACCTGCCCCAGCCCCTTGGAGTCAGCACCTGAGATAACTCGCTACTTTCCCCAACTTCCTCGGCTTCTCCGCCCGCCGCTTCCACATCTCACCCCCTCCCTATCCCCTGCGCAAGGGAGGGCGCTCTGTGCCAAGAGGCCCCAGAAACTCCTAGGGTCTGTCAGAAGCCACACTGGGTTCAGCATCCGTTTTGATCCCAGCAATCTCCTCCTCCCTCTTCCGTTCCCCCCATCTTCGCGGTGGAAGTTTAAACCTCAGCCTTTCAAGGCAGAAAATCCAAACAGAAAGAAACAAAAGCTGTCCACAGAGCCGTCCGCCCGCCCGCCCACTCGCGGTTTCCACCTGCCTGCCCCGCTTCCAGAACTTGAACTTTAAGGATCAGAACTTTGCTCCGTCTCACGAGTCCTCTTGCCCTAGAAACGTCCACTCTTTTTCGGTCGCATTCTTTTTTGCTTTCCCTGCTTCCCTCTCTGCGGTCTTCCGTCCCTAAACACTCATGGCTGGTCTGGAAAGGCGGTAGGGTCTGCCCTTGCCTCCGCCCCGGGTGCCCCAGGGAGTCCCGCCTCGCTGCTAGACGCGCAGAGTAACTCTGCGGTGCACAGCCCCGGCTTGCGTGCTTTCTTGGATTCAAAACAAGTGGCTAGAAGGTGTCTCTTAGAGTGGACTTGTAAGTACAGGCCGGGTAGGGGGTGGAGGCGGAGAACCAGGATGGAGTGCGGATTTTGTTCTCGATTGCCTTGGTGTCAGCACTCACCAAAGAAACTGACAGACAGTTGGGGAAACGCTTTTCGTTTGTATAGCTGCGGGCACCGCCACTTCTCCACCGTGGGAGGCGCCCGCCCGCCAGCGTGTGCGCGCTGGGACGCAGAGTGGCTGGCGGTCGCCGCGCCTCCTCAGCCCTCCGCGGTCTAGCTGGGCGCTCCGCTAGTTCGCAGAGGACGTACAGGGTCCAGGTTCCTCCGCCTGCACGCCCGGACGTTGTTGAAGCGCTGGTAGACAAGTTAGGGTTTGCTGAGGCTGGCGGAGCTAGGGTCCCGCGGAGCTCTGGGAACCCCAGAGTGGCGGGGAGGGGAGGCGACAATGAAAGGCGCCTCTGGGCACTCTGGCCCGGACTCTAGCGGCTCTCCCCAGGAACCCGAAAGAGCAATTTTATCCATAAGATGCAGACTTCACCCTCCTAATTTACCCTCTTGTCCCTTTCAGACCAGGGACATCCGGGACCCAAAGTTAGCAGAACTTTGGTTTTCAAATAGGAATTCTTGGGCTTTCAATCGAATGGGTCTCACTAGGTTAGCACTATCTATAATCTCAGAGCAGATACCTTAAATAGTGGGGCTCCAGGTCTAGTTAGGGGGTGCTTTCTCTGCAGAGTTTCTGAGAACATTGTAGGAAGTTGTATTTGCTCCCCAGCCTGGCTGTTTTGTGCCAGGGATTTACAGGAAACTAGCTCTGCGTCCTTTGTTCTGTGAAGCACTCCAAACTTTCTCTCCCTCAAAAGTTATTCTTTTAGCCTCACCACTCTTGCTGAGAAACCAGTTACAATCCTTGATGGCGCCAGGAAGGGAAATTATTTCGGTGCTCTGTTTGAATGTAAATTTCCAACCACAGGACCAGGGGATCAAGAGGTTTGTCAAAGTTAAATCCTATGTTCTAATTTTCTGATGAATGATGGTTTCATTTGCCAGTAATTACACAAAGTTATTGATTCCTATTCCCCTCTCCCTCCAACTGTACCTTTTGAATGTTTCGCAACTGCTGATTTGAGAACTGTGTTGCATTTTTGCAGATTGCGAAAGTTGCCAATGAAATGTTCACTTGTTGAAGCCATTGTATTGTCAATCTGAGCAAAGCCTCCATTTGGTGTCTTTTTCTCTAATCTAAACTGGGAGGAAGTATTCTATCCTGTTGAAGTAGAGAAAATTTAAGAACTTCGGGGATGGCTTGACTATACATATGTAATGCTGATAGGGAGCTCTGGTGGAGGAGATAATGTAGACTTCTCCCCTACAACTATTGAAAATTCAATTTCTTCTGTGCTCAAAATAATCTAAGTAGAATTATATGAGAAAACAACATTTTCTGTATGTTTTACTAAATTTCTAGAACAAATTCTCTATTTAAAATAACTCAAACTCAGAATTTGCTCCTCCAAATTCTGCCTTGGCCTGCAAATATTGCATTAGAAATTCTGAGACTCTCATTTACATGCGCGGTTCCTTCGCAGGATTGCATGACCATGATTCTTGGGCACTTGTTCTTGCTTTGGAGGCTTTACACAGAATAGAGAAAGAACATCCAATTGGAGTGTAATTGCCAAGCAATAGAGAAATTAAAGAAATTAGTGCAAAAGAGCTGCATAGCTCTAAAACGCCCCTGATGCTTTTTTCCCCTCTTAAAATACTTGTATTACGATAAAGTATTTATGCATTGAAATTGGCCTTCACTTTTCCTTGTGACAATAAAGGACTTTAATAATGGCAATGCTATAATAAACTGCTATCAGTAACACATTCATCTTTATTTAATCAGAATCTCAGTCTACTTGTATTTACTTGCAGAATTTTTAAATTAGAGGTAAAAAGAAATACACTTAAGAGAAGATCCTGGTGTACAGGTAAGGAATCTGACAGATAAACATTTGTTTTCAATACTGAAATCCATCCTAGATGAGTGATTTCTGTTTTAAAATTTCTGTCTCTGGAAAAAGAACATTGCATCGCACGGTTTAGGCATGAAACCATACATTTTCCCTGACTACTGACAATTGCAGATAAGATTTAGGCATTTGCCTAATTAATATGGACAGGCTGGAAGACATGTAGAGAAGCAATGCAGCCTGCAGTAGAAGCTGCCGGGGCCATCCTGCCTTTTAAAAGCAGTGGGCAGTGCTGAGAACCCTTCTTTCTCCTTCCTGTGACTTCCAGCTAGGAGAAAATTACCTCCTCTGGTTTCAAAAGAAGCAGATCATACTTTGGGGGAGTTAGTCACCTCAAATAAAAGTAGAGGGGCATTTTTTCCTGGCTGTGTCTAATTTGACAGTGGGGTTCTGGATGCAAGACTTATCGCTATGTTAAAAATAATTCTTACATTTTCCTCCCCACCCCCATGGGAATCGTCAGTAATACCTCTTGCTTCTGTTGTTTGTATTTTATTCTCCATAGTTTTTTTTTAAATATACCTTTACTGGTGTATGGTTCTCTCACATCATAATTTAGTTCAGAGTGATAGGGGCGTACATGCACACAACACTTGGTGAGCTTCCCCCTGGCTCCCTCTCCACTCCTTCCCCTTCCACATACAGGATAACGAGAATGGTATTGATATATTTGTTAATCCTACTGCTTTTTAATATCAGAACGATGACTACAGGACAAGGAAAGCACAGTTAAACCTCAAGGGTAAACGAAGGTCAGGGCTGTTGTGGCCACAGCAGAGAGCACTGGGAGGCTACAGGAAGCCTGGTTTAGGCAATATATGTATATACATATACACATTATCTCAATAATGAAAAATAGAATCAGAGGGATTGAGAGAATGAGAACTCTATGGAGTTTCTCATTGAGAAATGTTACATAAATATATCCCTGACCTTGAGTAAAATGCTGAATTTGGCATGTTTGTCTTTTAGATTTTTTTTTTCTTGTGGTGCTGGGGATTGAACCTCTGAGCTACACCCCCAGCCCTATGCGAGCTTCACTGAGTTGCTGAGAGGCTGGTTTTGAACCTGTGATCCTCCTGTCTCAGCCTCCCAAGTACTGGGATTACAGGTGTGTACCACTGCACCCAGCTGTCTTTTAGGTTCTTAATATCTTTCTTCTTGGCTTTGCTTCTCTCCTCTGGCATCTCCTCCTCCATGGAGACAATGGCTTTCTGTTTTCTTCAGGTCTTCCTGAGGTCTCTATCAATACCACATCTTAGAGAGGGAATTGCTGCCAGTCTCTTCTGGTATATCTTGCCCTACTAACCTATTAGCAGTGATCACCTGTCAGCCACTCTTTGATAGTGTTAAAACAGGGAACTAGCCAGGTGAGGTGGCGCATGCTTGTAATCCCAGTACTTGGGAGGCTGAGACCAGAGGATCCAGGTTCATGGCCAGCCTCAGCTACTCAGTGAGGCCCTCTGCAAATTAGTGAGACCCTGTTACGAGATAAAGAATAAAAAACAGGGCTGGGGGTGTGGCTTGGAGGTAGAATGCCCCTGGGTTCAATCCCCAGTACGGCAAAAAAAAAAAAAAAATGAAACTAACAATTAGTGTAAGATACTGTCACCCTGAATGGATTTCAACTTCTGTGGGCATATAAGAAACTGTTAAGATTATGTACTACTCGTGGTAGGATATAAGTAGGATGAATCATAAGAGTTTGGATTCATAATTATTCAAAGGACAAAGATCATTGTGGACTGGGTGGGGAGGTGGTAGGTGGAAAAGAGTAGGTATGGAAAGCTGTAAAGGGCATCTGGGATTGAATTCTGGGAAAAGGTGGGGGGTAGTATGAAAAGGCAGGTGTTCTTTATGAGGTGACAAAAGACAGTATGATCCCTTCCTCTTTGGCAAGTGAGGACCTGAGATGATTTTTTTTTTTTGGCCTGGATTGCTGGATGATTAATATCTAGGGTTGATTATGCAGGCAATGATCTTTTTTTGTGGTACTAGGGATTGAACCCAGGGGCAGTCTACCTCTGAGTTATACCCCCAGCTCTTTTTATCCTTTGTTTTGAAACAGGGTCTCACTAAGTTGCTGAGAGTCTCACTACCTGCGATCCTCCTGTCTCAGCCTCTCAAGTACTGGGATTACAGGTGTGCACCACCACGCCCAGCCACAGGCAATGATCTTACAGGAAGATGCCGACTCAAAATCTCCCATGTGTTGGATCATTTTGAAGGGTCCAAGATAAGAGAGATGGGTCTGAAACCAAAGGAGTGAGGATTAGGAAAACTAGGTAAGAGGAAGAAGGGTTTGAGCAGAGTAAGTGCAGAAAAGGTGACAACAAGTAAGTCAGAGGTAGGTACCAGACAACATAATTCACATTTTGCCAAGTTGTTTGTACACATAATATACCATTTATATTTGAGGTAGTATATCCATTTAGAAATGGTATTTAGGCCATTTTATCCAAAGAATAATATTTGCACAGTAGCGAGTAAGTGCTAGATATGTGGAGATACTTAGATACCAGGTTAAAAACTAGAACTACAGCTTTAGTTAGTGGGACCACTAATAGTGAAAACAGAAGTGTTCTGTTTGGAGACAATTTCAATAATGCAACTATGAAGCGATAAAGGACTTAATGTGGGGAGCTGACAGAAGAAAGAGAAACCAGCCAGGTGTGGTGGTGCATGCCTCTAATCTCAGTACTTTGGAGGCTGAGACAAGAAGATCATAGGTTTGAGGCCAACCTCAGCAACTTAGCAAGACCCTCATCAACTTAGTAACACCCTGTTTTAAAATAAAAAATAAAATAGGGCTGGGGAGCGTGTAACTCGGAGATAGAACTACACCTGGGTTTAATCCCCAGTACAAAAAGAAAAAAACAGGCAGAGAAAAAAAGTATGACCATGAAAAATACATCAAAGAAAGAACCTGTAGAACTTGGTGTCTGTTTGTAAAGAGAAAGAATGCTGAAGATTCTCATGAGGTTAGGCAGCTCTGGGTGAATGACAGAGAAGGGAAAGTTGGGGGTTGTTTCTCCTATGGTTCTTTCTTTTTATAGCTTCATGTGTAAATGTGAAAAGGCTTTGTCCTCTGCAGCAATAAGATCAGACCAGATGGCAGGGACTTGTTTGGAAAAAATATTGATTGATGTCCCAGCATTTGAACAGTATGCCACTGGGTGAGTATGTGAGGAATGCCACCACATGGAGTAGTGATTGGATCCATTCCCTGATCATTGTAACTTTTTTTTTCCAGTAGAATATGTTAGTCACTTTTTAAAGAGGGCACAATTGCAAGGGAAAAACAAATCCTTTCAGGAATAGTAACCCAAAAGGCAGTGTGGTAGGAGGGACACATGAAGCCTAAAGCTGGGTCTGTCCGGGGGTCACGTGGAGAGCAGACAATGCAGTGTGTTCTTCAAGTCGCTTATGAAGAACCAGAGAAGACCCGTCTGATCCTTATGCAGGTGATTCCTATAAAATCTAGGCCCATGAGTGTCTTAGTCTGTTTGAGTTGCTGTAAGAAAATACCATAAACTGAGTAGTTTATAAATAGCAGAACTTTATTTTTCACAGTACCAGAAGCTGGGAATTCTAAGGTCTGGGCACCAGCAGGTTCAGTATCTAAGGGCTTGCTTTCTGGCTCAGAGATGGTCTTTTTGGGGAGTAACCTCACATGGCAGAAGAGACAAGGAAACTCTCTGGGTCCTCTTTAATAAGGGCACTAATCTCATTTATGAAGGCTTTGCCTGCATGACCTAATCACCCCCTAAAGGCCTCACCTGCTTACACCATCATATTGGAGATTAGGCTTCAACATTTGAATTTGGGGGAACATAAACTCTCCGACCATAACTATGAGGCCAAAGTATCCAGCGAATTCCTTCTATTTTCTACTTGATTTGCTTATGTGGCAGTGGCAGCTGTGGGAAAATGATTGAGATCAATATCTGATGCTAGCTCAGAGATTTCCATGCCACCTGTCTGAAACCCTGTGTGACTGTCCAGACTTTCAGAAAGTTCCCCATTGGAAAGTGGTGGTTCTGTTGTGTTTAAGCTGGTCTCATCCTTGAAAACAGAAAGGAAAACAAGCTGGCTGGGGACAGAAAGGAGATAAAAGAAAGCAGAAGAGAATGGAATTCACCTATCTTGTTATATAGCTTTGGAAATTGATGGGAAAATGTTTTGAAACTTCTTCAAGGTCCTCAGAGGGGAGCCTTTTGTGAAATATGGTGTGCTTCATTGCCTCTGGAAGCAATTAGTCTGACTTTGCAAGAACTAAAGGAGATAGAATGCAGACTTATATGAAAGCTGATTTTAACCTTAAAAGAACAGTAGATGAAGAACTCTAATTGAAAGTATTCACCCCAAATTTAGTTTATTGTAAGCATCTACGATATTGTAGTATTTATAGCAGAGAAGGGGTGACTTATGGGAGAGGCTCCAGCTCAAGAGTAGTGGAAAGATGATCCATGCATTCATTCAACAAATATTTCTAGATTTTCTACAGACCAGACACTATTGTACATGTTCAGGATAGAGCAGTGAACAAATTGTATGAAGTAGTTCTGTTATATTGTTTACAACAAATAGCCATCATGAGTCCCCTCTGTGTGTCCACCTCTTTTGCAGTGTGATCTTCCATCAAGATATGGAGGCCGTAGACCATTGCTAAGAGTAGAGATTTTTTAAGTGTTCTCAGCACACACACCAAAAGTGATAAGTATGTGAAATAATACATATGTTTAAAAGGAAAGATATAAAGGCTGTTTTCTTATACTTTGAGCCTTTGACTTACTCTGGGGCAGCACTGAGGTGGTACCAATCCTAATCATAGAGCTCAAGAGGCCTTGCACTCTTCCATTTGCCCCTCTGGCATGCTTCCCTACTGTCATGCGAACAGGCTTGTGGTTACTTGCTGCAGGCTGAGACAGATGGAGCAGAGGAGTCACCCTAATTGAGACTATCCTGGACCAGCTATATTCCAGTTGACTCAGCAACTGACTGCAGACATAAGTGTGAGCACAGCCAAGGCCAGAAGAATCTCCCAGTTTCATTCAATCCAAATTGCAAACTAAATAAACAGCTGTTATTTGAAGTCACTAAATTTGAGGCTAATTTTTCATGCTGGAAAAGCTAACATAGTCTCAGACCTGAAGGAGTTTACATTCTAGAGAGGAGAGAGAAAATAAATGATGACAACAAAATCACACACACAGTGTGTGTATGTGTGTGTGTGTACACATGTATAGTGTGTATATATGTATACATGCATAATTTGTCAGATGACAATCTAGAAAAATATAGCTAGAATAAAATATATAGGGGTGTTGAGATGGAGGGGAAGGATGTTGGTAGTTTTTGTAGTTGTTCTGGGAACAGCTTAAAAAATAACAGAGGCATGAGTTTGAAGCTTGGGAAAAATGAACAATTGAACAAATAAATCTTAAAAAGTCTTATGCAATTCACCATGAAACTACAAAGGGTTGATTTCCAATAAGAAATGCTAGGAAATTACAGATTTGGAGATATGTATGCTCAAACTCTAGGGTTTTCCCACGTCTTGATCAGTTACTCATTTGTATTGAAAGTATAAGCATTCAACCTGTTCAGGATAATGCCCAACTAGGTTAAGGGAAAACACAAATAAAGTTTTATCAACTTGGATATATTCCTATAATCCCCAAACCATCATATGCTCTACATTATCAGAATTTGTCAACTGCCCTGGCAAATCAGGTCACCTAAATTTAACTTCCTGCTATGTTTAACATTGCCATTTTGGTATATTGTATAGTTTTATTTTGAAAACAGCTTTATTGAGATATAATTAATATACTTTACAACTAGGCCACTTGAAGTGTAGAATTCAAAAACATTTTTATATTCACAGAACTGTACAGCCATCAGCATAATCAATTTTAGGATATGTTCATCATCTCCCCTCCCAAATAAACCCTATGTACATTAGCACCCACTCCCTACTTTCCAGTAATCTCTGAACTCTAGGCAACCACTAATGTATTTTCTGCCTCTATGAATTTTCCCATTCTGGACATTTCAAATAAATGGAGTCATATGACATGTGGTATTTGTAACTGACTTCTTTCATTTACCATAATGTTTTCAAGGGTCATCCATGTTGTAACATGTATCAATAATCCCATTTTAAGGATGTACCACATTTTATTTATTCATTAATCTGTTGATGCACATTGAGATTGTATCCACTTTATGGCTGTTGTGAATAATACTACTTAAACATTTGCATATAAATTTCTGTGTGAACATGTGTTTTTATTAACCTTGGTTATGAACCTAGAAGTAGAATTGCTCCTGGATCATCTGATAACTCTTTGTTTAACAAATTGTTTTCCAGAGTAGCTGCGCCATTTTAAATTTCCAACAATGTAAGAGGGTTCCATTTTTTCCTCATCCTTTCCAATACTTGCTATTTTATGGGTTTAAAAAATTATTATTATAGCAATACTGATGGCTCTGAAGTGGTATCTCATTGTGGTTTTGATTTGCATTTCTCTATTGACTAAAGATGTTGAACATCTTTTCATACTCTATTGGCCATTTGTTTATCTTCCTTAGAGAAACATCTATTCAAATTCTTTGCTCATATTTAAAATAGTCTTTTAGTTATTGAATTATAAGAGTTCTTTATATATTCTGGGCATTATACTCATCAGATTTATGATTATTGATATTTTCTCCAATTCTATTGTATTTTCACTTTCTTGATGTTATTTGCAGCAAAAGGACTTAAATTTTGTCACTTCTACTTTTGGCACTGTAGCTAAGAAGGTCATGAAGATTTAGTCCTTTTTTTCTGAGATTTTTAAAAACTTTTAGCTTTTACATTTAGGTAGGGAATCCATTTTCAGTTATTTTTATGTATGGTGTAAGGGAGAAGCTGAACTGTGTGTCTATCCTTATGCCAGTACCACATAGTTTTTATTACAATAGCTTTGTAATAAGTTCTAAAATTGGTAAAGATGAGTCCTCCAATTTTATTCTTTGTCTTTCAGGATTGTTTCAGCTATTCTGGGTCTCTTGTAATTCCATGTGTTTTAAAGATCAAGTTTTCAATTTTAGAAAAAAAGGCAGCTGGAATTTTAATCGGAATTGTAGTAGCTCGTATTGCATGTTAACTATTAAATCTTCTGATCCATGGGCATGGGATATCTTTCCATTTATTTATGGTGTGATTTTAATTTACTTTAGCAATATTTTCATTGCTTTTAAGAGTGCATGTTTTAAACTTATTTTGTTAAATTTATTCCTAGTCATTTTCTTTTTTTCTATTGCTATTATAAATTAAATTTCTTTCTTAATTTATTCTCAAATTATTTATTGTTAGTGTATAGAAATACAATTAATTTTTGTATGTTGATCTTATATCTTGAAGCCTTGATAAAATTGTCTATTTTAACAAATTTTTAAAGTGAGTTTCTTAGGATTTTCTGTATTCATCATATCATCTGAAAATATGCATAGTTTTACTTTTTTTCCCCAATCTGGATTTTTATTTTATTTTCTTATCCAATTCCTTTGCTAGAAGGGACAGTAA
Source organism: Glis glis (assembly GCA_004027185.1). NCBI lineage: Eukaryota > Metazoa > Chordata > Mammalia > Rodentia > Gliridae > Glis > Glis glis. The sequence goes on along the minus strand of PVJS01005699.1, from coordinate 26,759 downwards.
AAGGTTGCATAAAAGTGGTAAGAGTGAATATCCTATCTCATTCTTGACCAAAAGGAGAAAACAGTCAATCTTTCAATTTAATGATATTGTGTCTTTTCATAACTACACTTTATCATGTTGAAGAAGTTCCCTTATTTTCCTACTTTGTTCAGTTTTCATCATGGAAGGATGCTGCATTTTATTAAATGCTTTTTCTCTGTGAATATGCTATTTGTACTTTATTCTATTGATTATGGTATATTACATGAATTTCTTTTGACATAAAATCAAGCTTGCATTTCATGCTGTGTAATTCTTTGTATATGTTGCTTTGGATTTGATTTGCTAGTGTTTTTTTTCTGGGAGTTTTTTTCATCTATATTCTTAAGAGGCATTGGTCTATAATTTTTTCTCTTTGTTATATCTTTGCCTGATTTTTGTACCAGTGTTGTTTTAGTCAGCTTTTTATCACTGTGACCAAAATTCCTGACAAGCACAACTTAGAGGAAAAATGGTTTATTTGGGGCTTATGGTTTCAGAGGTCATTCCAAGATAATCAGGCTCCAAGGTAATTCCAAGATAATCAGGCTCCAAGGTAAGAACCATGACTCCAGCCCTTCAGGGCATGGTGGAGAGCAAAAAAACACACTCATCTCATAGCATCAAGGAAGCAGAGAGAGGGAATGAGGGATAGTTACAGTCCCCAAGGCCATGTTCCCAGTGACCCACCTCTTCCAGCCATGCCTTGCCCCTGAACCTGGGTGCATTGCCCATACATAAGGATTTGGGGGATATTTCAAATCCAAACCATATCAAGTGCAACACCAGCTTGTCTATTCTATTAAAATAATAACTAGACATGACATGTGCATATTGCTACTATGTAATGATGATCCATATATGGACATGCACATAAAATTCTTCAAGGTTTAAGAGAGATTGCCTATGCATGGAAGTATTAGATAGGTCTTGATGCTTTTCAGCCCAGTAAAGGATCTGAGTATTCCTCCATAATCCTAAAAACAACCTATGAACATAACCTAAGGACATATTGACATTAGTGTTAATACTGTCTATCTGGTTAAAAATCATATTATGGTTTAATAATGTATCAGAGGCTATTTGTGGTTTCCAAAATTTGAGACCTTTTTGTCCTGGCTTTGCAGGTTGACTTTTCCAACTTCCCTTCTTTTAGGTGTATTTATGAAGCTGGTTTGGGGATAATATAATATTTGGAGAAGTGATGTCAGTATTTTGAGGGTTAGACTATAAAACCTCCAGAGCAATGTTTTTATTTTGGTAGCTGAATGGAGAGGACTCCTTGGACCTAGAGGAGAATGAGACCACAGGTGTGAGGACCTGGATCTCTGAATCTCTACGTGGAATAGAGTTTCCACTACTATTTTCCCCACCAGCCAGACTTGGACTATGATGAAAATAGAAATGAAATCTGAGCTTAATTTAAGTAAAGGGAAATTTGGGGGTTGTTTATATAGCAATTAGTCTATTCTAATCAATAAAAAACACACAGAAGCAATATATTGAGTAAACATTGTACAGTGATCTATCAGTGATGTTGTACTAGATAACTAAGGTGACTGCCAGTTGCTTTTCACATTGGCCAAGGTCACAAACCTGTTGTTAATCAATGAACATAGGCGAAAACAATATATCTTCAGTGCATGGTCTGAACTATACTGGGAAGCCAAGAGACTTAGTTTTGCTCTGGCTTAGGATGATGGGGGGGCCTTTACAATAATGAGCCTTGGTCACATCCTTGGCTGCCCCTTGGGGTTTTGGGAAGGTGATAAAGTAGGCACAGTTTATTTTAATGCCTTTTGCTTTCCTAGAGGCATCCCTTTCTTCCATCATGCTTTCCCTATTACTCTCTCAAGATATGCACTGCATATTTCCCTTCTCAAGTCTCTTGTGTTATTCAGCTTTTTGTTGCTGTGACCAAAATATCTGTCATGAATGACTTAGAGAAGAAAAGATTTATTTTGTATCATGGTTTAAAAGGGTTCAGTCCATGGTCAATTGGCTCTATTACTTTGAGCCTGAGGTGAGGCAGAATATCATGGCAGAAATGCATGGTGGATGAAAGCTGCTCAGCTCAGGGCAGCTGGAAAGCAGAGAAGGTTAGGAGGAAGAGAGGCCCTGCAGTCAGTGCATGTGGAACACTAGCATGAGAGGATATGTTGTTAGAAGAACTACAGAGAAGGGTTGAGTTGTATCAACATTTATCTTTCTTCTTTTATTCCTTCAGATAAAAGGGGGTCAATATGTTTATAGAAACTGGGAAAATGGAAACAATGGAAAAAAATTCAAGGCAAGATGTATCCCCAAGGGCATGCACCCAAAGACCTACTTCCTTTAACCATCCCTCACCTGTCTATACCTCCCAGTAATCCACTTGGTTGTCAATGGATTAGTCTACGATGAGTTCAGAGCCCTCATGATCCAATCATTTCCCAAAAGTCCCACTGTTAAACCTTGCTACATTGGGGTCCAAGAACATTGGGGGTAATTCACCTATCTTTTTTTATTTCTAAGCAGACAAACAATGATGATATACGATAGCAACTTTTATCATTTGAAACAATGGAGGGAGGATTTCTCAATTCTCTAATAGAGATATTGCAACTTGGTATGACATTATTCAAAAAACAAAAGAACTATAAAACTGTAAGATATCACAGGCTTTAGTTTATTCCTATACACAAACATACACACACACACACATACACACACACACACACACACACACACACACAAGCACACACATGGGGGGAAGAGAGAGAGAGAAAGAGAGAGAGAGAGAGAGAGAGAGAGAGAGAGAGAGAAAAGAGACTCAAGGGAATGAAATGACCTGATTATAGCTGTACCATGCTTTTCTAGTAATAGTGTTCTAAGCACATGCACTTATACATGTAGATGATAATAAAATGGGAAATGTCCAAGAAGCCTTCCTACATTACTACGGGAGATTATCCAAGTGCTCCCTAGCACACTTAGGCGGCTATTGCAGTTGGACTAGCTTAGACCAGCATGAAAAAGGAAGGACTGAAAAAGAAGTGATTAATAGTAGAGGAGTGCGAAGAAAGAACTTAGAGAACTGGGAAACTTATAAGATGTGAAAGGGACTATTAAAAGAACCCTATATTTGGATATTAAAAGAGATTGGAATGGACTAGAAATAGAGAAATTAAGAAGGGAGGGTGTTAAGTTTGAAGAAATAGAGGGTGCTTGATAAATTACAGAATTCGGTTTCTGGAGTAGGAAAAAGGAAGAAACCACGTAGACTGCTGGGAGCTTAGGAGCGAGAGGCCCTGCAGTCAGTATATGTGGAACTCTAGCATGAGAGGAAATGTTGTTAGAAGAACTACAGAGAAGGGTTGGGTGATATCAACATTTATCTTTCTTCTATTATTCTTCATATAAAAGGGGATCAATATGTCTATAGAGACTGGGAAAATGGAAAAACAGAAAAAATTCAAAGCTGAAAGAACTGAAATGTGGGTGAATAAGGGAATAATTAAAGAAGAAAGGTATTGAAGAAGGCAAGAGGTTGAGGGGTTAAACTTTGAGGTCAGAACATTCTGTGAGATAGGAGAGGAGGAGAGGATGTGTAACGAGGCAGATATGTAACACAGCTTTGGAGAAGAGGGAAGATGTTGAGGTTTCGATTTGGAACGTCTTTCAGAAGAAGGTTCATGCATTGAAAACATGTTCCCCAATGAAGCAAGATTCAGAGGTGGGCACGGCTGGAGGAGGTGGGTCACTGGGGTGGGGCCTGGGGAATTATATATGTCCTAGCTCCTCCTCTCACTCTCTTTGCTTTTTGGCTGCCATGATGCGAGGGTGACATCCCTCTGCCACATGCCCTGTGGTGGTGCTGGCTAACCATGGACAGAAACCTCTGGAACTGTGAGTCCCAATAAACCTTTCTCTCTCTAAGTTGTGCCTGTCAGGTATTTTAGTCACAGCGATGAGAAAAGCTAGCTAAAGCAGAAGATACTTGATAAAGATCACCTTGTCAGTGGTTTCATACGAGAGCTACATATGTGTAGATGGATGCCACAGTATTGCGGTAACTCCGGCGGACGATCTACTCCGTGGTTCCTGCCATGGAAGGTTGCTGCTCCCTGCAGCTTCCTGACAAATACTCTGTGGTTCCTGCCACAGACTGTCACTGCATCAAGCAGCTTCCTGACAAAACAGCCTGTGGTTCCTGCCACAGACAGTTGCTGCCCAGACAGCTTCCTGAAGTCTGTGGTTCCTGCCACAGACGGTCGCTGCACCAGGCAGCTTCCTAACAATGGTCTTCTCACACAAAACAACACGAAGTCTGATATAGTAATTTGCAAAATAATTACATTTAATAATTGGGGGGTCGGGGAGGAGATAGAGATGGCAAATTCTCCCTGGCGCTCTATAGCCAGGGCCTCATTTTTATAGGAATTTTGAAAGTTAATCAAACCCAGGAATCAACAATTATCATAGGTTATGGTAAAGAAGGTAATAAAGGTCAGTGAGGCAGGCATGTAACAAACTTAGGGGAAGGAGAGATTAACCATTATTGGGTGGAGACGACATCAAAGACCACACCTTGAAGATTACACCAGGTCCCTTGGAATGTGTCCCTTTGTGGACAGATCCCACCCAGCCAAATACCATGTATCCAAACTGGGCTGGTCCAAGATGATAATTTCACTGTGCCTCTAAGACAGGTCACCAGGTGTGGTGGCCCATGCCTGTAATCCCAGTGCTTGGGGGGCTGAGACATGAGGATTGCAGGTTAAAGGCCAGCCTCAGCAACCTAGTGAGACCCTGTTTCAAAAACAAACAAACAAACAAACAAACAAACAGCTGAGGGTATAGTTTGGAGGTAGAGTGCCTCTGGGTTTAATTCCCAGTTACACACACACACACACACACACACACACACACACACACATGCACATGCACACACACATGCACACACACAGATGAAAGCACATTTGGACTGGAGAAGCTGTGACCTGGGAGCCAGAGAGAAGGGTAGAATCAGAGGCTGCAGCAATCCTTGTTGAAAGTTGTTTCAGAGTTTGACCTTTAAGTTAGGGAACATGCAATCTCTTCATCTGGCTCTCCTGGCCTGTTCCTCCTCCACCTTTGGTATGATTCAAAATTGAGGATGGGGAAGCAGAGCATGTGGGTACACTCTGGGCCTGGAAGGTACTCTGATTTCTTCCATGTCACCATTGTCTCTAAGGACCTGTAGCAGCTTTCATTGGAACGTTGACAGAGAGGAAAGAATTTGTGCCTTATGATTTTTTTAAAATAAGAAGTTAGGTGATCTGTAATTGAAATGGGAGCCCTGGTGTCAGCATGGTAAATAGGATCTAGAATAGCTAATGTGACTAAAATGGCACTGGTGGTTTTGCAACAGAGGCATGCTTGAATTGTCAGGCTGCTCTGAATTATTGACCGATGTTAGACAGTTTGTCTTTGTAGTAAATAAGATCCATGGGGATGGCTGACTCCTACCAGATTTCACTATTCATCCCCAGCTTCTCCCATTACCAATTCCTGTGCCTCTATCTTTACGACCCTCATATAAGCTCATTACATTAACAAAACAGAGCTCCTGCACTGTCATTTTAGTTTATGCCTTTAAGATTTTAAACTTTAGGTTTTAATTATGCCATCATAATACCATAATTATTCTAGCTTTATTTTAATACTTTTATTTGTGCATTATGGTTTCACATCATAATGTAGTTCACATTGATAGTGACATACATGCACATAGCATTTGGTGAGTTTTCCCCCGGCTCCCTCCCCACTACCCCTTCCCCATACAAAATACTGAGGTTGGCATTGGTATTCTCATATATGTACATAATATCAGTGGAAGTGTTTCCAATATTACATTATATATATAGTCCTAATATATATATTAGTATTTCTGTATGTACAAGGTTAATCAGATCAGGAAGGGAAAGATAAACTGACTTGGTTTTTGTTGTTCTTTCTATCTACTTCCACTTTCTTTCTGGGTGACTACTGTCATGAAGAATTTAACTTTTATTGGTGCATTATAGTGTCACATTTCTTCATTGATTTTTCCTCCCCCCCATTCCCCTACACTTCTCACTCCACTGGAGTTTCTCTTCCATTATCTGAAGTCCCTCTGGCTACTCCCCATTACTCCCTAGCTTCCACATATTAGAGAAAACATGAAACTCCAGTTTCTGTGACTGGTTAATCTCACTTAACATAATCTCCAGGTCCTTCCATTTTCTTTCAAGTGACATAATTTTGTTCTTTATTGCTGAGTAGAATTCCATTGTGTGTATATCCCATAATTTTGTAATCCATTCATCTGTTGTTGGATACCTAGGTTGATTCCATAATTTGGCTATTGTGAATTATGCTGCCATAAACATAGATATGCATATATTACTATAATATTCTGATTTCGGTCCCTTTGGAAAGATACCCAGGAGTGGTATAGCTGGATCATATGATGGATCCACTCCCAGTTTTCTGAGGAATCTCCACAACGATCTCCATAGCAGCTGCACTAATTTGCAGTCCCTCCAACAATGTAGCAGAGTGCCTATTTCCCCACATCCTCATCACTATTTATTGTTCTTTGACTTCTTGATGATTGCCATTCTGACTTGGGTTAGACAGAATCTCAGTGTAGTTTTAATTTGCATTCCCTTGATTGCTAATGATGTTGAACATTTTTTCATATATTTGTTAGCCATTTGTATTTCTTCTTTTGTGAAGTGTCTATTTAGTTCAATGGCTCATTTCTTGATTAAGTTGTTTTTTAGTGTTAAGTCTTTTAAGTACTTTGTATATTCTAGATATTTTTTTAATGTCATGCCATTTATTTTACTTTTATTTATTTATTTATTTTTTTAACTTTTTATGTTCATTTATTGGTGCATTGTAATTATACATTTTGATATATGTCAGGGTATGAACATCATACATGCACACATTGCACATTTAGCCCTCCCTTCAATCCCACCCTATTCCCTCCCCCTTCCCTCCCTTTCATGCTCCGGATAGTGATTGAGTCTTATAGGTTTGTGTATGTACATCATG